>JJOG01003499.1:0-20880 GCA_000715275.1 Gyrodactylus salaris
GCAAAGAGTTATAGATTCTAATGGAAATTATTTTTATGAATAAATATAAATTTAAGCAGTATTTAAATCAATTTTTGTTTTTCATGAAAATACGACGTGAAAATACGTGAAAATGTTGATTCCTTAGAATGGTATTTTAAAACAATTTTGAAATAAATATGTATTGCAATTAGTATTGGTAAATTCATTGATTCAACTCGTAGCTAAATAAAAGTTTTACACCAATTTGAAAAATCAACATACTTTAAGGTGCTGGAAACATTTTCATAATGAATACTCAGACTAACAAGTATGAACATGATAAGTTTGCCTAGTGCTTACCTATCCTTAATCCGTTTCGTGATCGGGGGACTGGAAATCGATCTATTGGATGACTGTCGGCTGTTCTGCACGTAAAAGGTCTTCATGCGCTTAAATGTCAAAATGAACATGGCCGGGTCGATATCCGGGCTGTTGTTAGCGATGGAGGACTGGATGTTCTTGCGGAAGGTGCTCTTGACGTCGTTGATTACCTTCTCGACCTTTGCGAGGGTCGTCTCTTCGCTATATGAGTCCGCTAGTCGGTCGTTGTTGATCAGGAATAGGTAGTCATCAGGTCTAACTATGCAGATCTCTATTTGGTCGTCGGGACAAACCAGACTGTAGGGGGATACCTTCTTGACGTAGAAGCCAGGCGTTAGGCCCGAGGTCTTGTCTTCCTGACTCGTCCACTTCATTGAGAGGCCCAGAGACTTTGATAGGTCTTCGGAGGTTCTCAAGTCGATCAAGACTCGTATCACCTCCTTAAGAAAAGTAATTAGGACATCAAAGGGATCTTTTTACGGTCTTAAAAGTCATATTATGCTTCTGGGGTCACCTTTTTAATAGAAATCAAAATTATAGCATCCGTCAATCATAAATGATCCCTAATCTAGATCTGAATTTCTCGAGATAAATAACATTTTATGTTTTCTCTATGTCCGAATGATTTTAGAAAGATACAGTAACGTTTTGACTCATTTCATTGTCTCCAGCTATTATGAACATTTCGTAGTCTGAACAAGAAAAGCTTCTAGGACTAAAATACCCTTGAAAAATGTATTCAAAGGCTTCAAGAATTGGCTCTTTTTAGTTTTGATATTGGGTTGTAGAAAGATGTCTTGATTATTGCGATTAATTGAGTGATGATAAATGTACCGTAGCACTGCTGATGGGCTAAATAAACGAAATAGGACCGATAATCGACCCAAAAATCGTTTCTCAGTGGATTCTCAATTTTGAGTTTTAGAAGAAGCATTTTTAAAGATGAAACATGTTGATACATACATAGTGTATCCTGTCAGCTTTGAACTCTGAATGACTAATCTTGAAGAAAGGATTTTGCCTAAATATACCTTCTAGAAACTATTGGCACCACGAAAAACCCAATATTTGAATCTTTTGAAAATTAAACTCACAAAATTCTCAGAATTACTCCTGGAATGATTCGATTCATAGAGGTTATTATTGTGATCTTGTGGTGTCTTTTCGCCATCTTCCTGATCAGTCTGATCGGAGTCCGTCTGCCGAGAGATCAACAAAGTGACCATCTCCCCGGGTCCCTTGGACTTTAGGCATTCGATGCACTCCTTAAAAGTGTTCACCCTGGATCCCTCTAGTTCAAGTATTCTGTCACCAATCTAAAAGACGGCTTTAAATTTATTTTCGCCGTCCGCAGTCCTCTTCGACAGAGCATCGAAAATATTGCATTTGTGAATGCTTCTTACAAAATATTGTAATTTGATACAATTTATTAAGATTCCTGTAAAAGTACACTCAGAAAAAGTAGTAAAAATGCTTCATATAATTCGTATCCAACCTAACTTGAGTATATAAATGATAAATCTATTACACAATCTATGCAAAAGAATAATTTATAACTGTACACAGGAATCCATTACGTTAATTTTACTCTGACTGCTAACGGAATTGAGACAAATGCATAAAATTTGCAGAAAGACATCACCAATCGATATGCAGTGTTAATTCTCAAGGGAGACATTCACTCTCACCTTGAGACGGCCGTCTCTATCTGCTGGGCCATCGTAGGTGATGTGGGTGATAAATACTGGCTCTTCATCGTTCACTAGGGTATCGCGAGAGCCGAGCTTGAAGCCGAATCCACAGCTGGACTCCTTCTCCAGTTCGATCTGTTGTGTCTCGCCAATTTCACGGGTATTGAAGGCGTTGATATCTTTCTAGAAGAATCATGTCGGTTAAATTCTCATAAAGAGAGAAAGACAAATGCGAATATAATCAAATCGTCTGCATGACTCATGAATTCTATGAGGTTTTTCTTTTATATTTTGGAGAAGATAAACTCTTTGGAAAATCAATGATTTCTGTGTGAGAACTGTTTGTGAGAGAGTAAACACAATGACTGTTTCATGGAAGGCCTTCTAGAATGAGAGTTGGGTTAATCATTTAACCCAAATGAATCACTCCTTGACCAGAATGTGAGTGTACGGTGAGGATTTTAACTAAACGCGCAATTAATAAAGATTTTATTTAGGAAGATTTTATTAATTAGTAATTAATAATTACGTCTTTTCTTCCATGA
The DNA here is from genome assembly GCA_000715275.1 of Gyrodactylus salaris. Classification (NCBI taxonomy): domain Eukaryota; kingdom Metazoa; phylum Platyhelminthes; class Monogenea; order Gyrodactylidea; family Gyrodactylidae; genus Gyrodactylus; species Gyrodactylus salaris. Next base: position 2,579 of record JJOG01003499.1, read on the forward strand.
TCCAAGGTTATACAATAGTTGAGAATTAATAACGACTAGGGCACTGCTTTCGATTTTACCTCTTTTAGATCGCGCACAATCGTAATCTAGACATGATTTCACGAGGAACAGGCCAAAATAATTTGAACTTGCAACAAAACTTAAACCGGGATTTTCTCGACTATCTAAAGATTCTGTGGGGGATCTCAATTAAAAGCCTCTTGTTAGGAAGATGTGCCTGATGCGCGATATCTAGTTAAAAGTTAGCCAGAATTTCGAAATCTAAACGGAGAATATTTTCCAAACAATCTGATTATCTTTAGGAGCGGAATAATTTGCAGAATATATCGATATTTCCATTCAGTAGCCTTTAAAAAGCGAGAAAATCGATGGCGGCCATTTGAATTTTTAAAACATCGTAGATAGACATAAAGCGCACGAAAGATAGAATTAGTTGTTCATCTTATAATTGAGCAATCTACAGCGATACCTCGTGATCTTATTTCAAAAGCAGTGCCCTAATAACCCCATTAATGGAAAAGTATGCGTGATGACTAGGGCGGTAGGCATCCTGTAATGGGCTTCATATTTTGTAGAAGATCCTTCTTCAAATCCATATCGTAAGCCTCCTTTTGACTTTCTATTCAGTACCTTTGCTCATCCTTGTGTGAAGTGTAATTGGAAAAAACTCGATTTTCTTGTCTTGCTTTGTTGAATCGATTTTACTCTGACTCAAAACCTATTTCTTTGTGTTGTTGATATAATATATTCATCTCGAAAAAAAAAATTGTTTTTTTATCGATTTTTCATTCTCATCACGATAGAAATTAGTATTTTTCTGTTTCTATGTGAAACTCTACCTGCTCGTGATAAAAGTGAATGTTGACAGAGCAAATATTCTCTCCAGGGAAAAGGGTATTGATCCCTCGAGAGGGGACTCACCAGACTCTTTTTGGGACTCTTGAGGAGGTTGATTTGCTCTTGAGAGTTGAGACTGCTCGATTGTGGGTTGTGATTGTTGAATTTTAAATCGGAGCGATTCTTCAGCGACCTGACGGACGAGGAGGCGAAGTGATTGGGACGCAGGGGATTCTGGGACCGCGAGTCACTGATGCGAGACTCGAAGCGTTTTCTGCTGTTTTCTTTGTTTAAATTGAAGCCTAGTATGAAAAAGCAGTTACTCTTCGATGAAATTGATTCTTAGTTCTAGAAATGGGTTCACTCTCCAACTAAGCACTGTGCAATAATATTTTATTTTTGAGAGAAACTTTTAACGAAAACAAATGGAAGCTGATTTCTTTCAAATATTGATAATGTTTTGAAGGCAATTAGCTAATTTTGCAATCCGTTATGTGTTGGATACCATATCTGTGTCTATTCGAAAGTAGTGATATTTTAGATTTTCCAGACTTTACAAGAAGAGCGTGACGTTTTGTCTTGCTATCAATCCTTGTCTCAGAGCAAATCGATCTGATCGTAAAATTACGTCAATCTAATGAGAGTGGACTATTCTGTCAACATGATTGGCTGTTTAACACCAATACGGGCACTGGAAATCAAGCCTTATAAATGCAGAGAAGCCATAATGAGAGGTCGTGATTAGCTTGTACAAAACGGATATTCTAGCGATGTTTAATTGATCACTTTCGAAATTTGAATTCTGATCAAGAATAAAATTTGGTAATAACTTCTTGAGAATTTTTGAATACAATATTACGGAGAGTCTAACACTAGAGATGAGATAGTGTATCCACACACATAAACGCCTAAAAGCTTCTGACTGGTTACTCGAATCCATGAAGAAGGTTTTGTGGGAAAATCAATAATTTTTGTAAAAATTATCATCTGGAAAAAATCAAGAATTTTCAAATTTTTTCTTTGAATTGAGTTTCATAGCCGATTCCAACTCCCTTCGAGTTCACATGAGGGGTTATAATAGGGAAGGAGGGTTTGAAACTAACCTTCATCCATATTTTCCTCTTCATTCTTAGGTGTCCAACTGCGATCCAGGAGGTTGATCCTCTCAACAGGATCAAAGGGTTTCTCATCTTGAAATAAAAGAAACAGAGATTACACAGTGAAGATGCTGTGAATAAATAAAACATGATAAGGTGCAAACCAATGATTATTGAAAAAAGAAATTCTGTTATATTGCTAGAGCACTCTCGGAAAACATTTGAAACCTTTTGGATAAGTATCCGATCGAGAAATCTATCTTTTTTCCTAGGATAATCCTGTACAATCGTGATCAAAGGGAGTCTTTCAGAGCTTAACCCAAGGATAGATTGTGGGGATTAAATAAATTCAATTATTCCCTCATAATAGAACACATTCTCAAATATATTGATCTGTTATTTGGGCGTTTACAATAATACCTACAAATGATACTCAGAATTGTGACTATATTGGGATATAGAGGTAGAGTGCATCCTGGGGAAAGAAAAGGCCTGGTAATCTGGATCAAGAGATGATCTGGGATTAATTGTGAGTAATTTAACAACGTCTGAGGATCAGAGCAAGCCAACATCCCAACTGATCGAAAAGTAGTATTTTATCACAGATAAAATGTATACGTTGTGTTTAATCTACTCATCAATCAGTGAAAAGACTGAATCAATCTAACATCTTACATTTCAAATAACTAAAACTAGAGGCATTTCCGGCTATTCTCAAGCTCAAAAAAACAGTAAAAAGAAGTATTCAAAAATATTGAAAAAACATGGAAACTGTCTGACTTGCAACCAAGACACTTTTCATTATTCACTTTGGCCCGTCCTTATATGTAATAAGTAAGGCTACAAAAAAATAAAAATTAAAAAATGCAATAAAATTATGCAAAATTATGGGATTATATTTTTTAAATATGCATAAAAATATGTACTCTTAATTATTTTATAAATTTATAAAAAAAATTTATTGTCAAGAAAATAGGTTGAGGACGTTTACCAATTGTTGAGAATAATTCTGAAAGATCTCTGTTCTTGACTGTCAACGCTTTTTTAGACGAAATACGGTTATTCATTTCCTTAAATTCAGCTCTCACTTGATCGGCGAAGTTATGTACCAAATAAGGCAACGCAAATATCCATAGATGAGCTTAAATTCCCTTGGGTACTGAAGAAAGAATCCTCATTGGTTTAAAAAAAGTGACAATCAATTTTTTCATGATTTGTAACCAAGGTTAGCCTATATCTAATTGAAGCAATCTCATTTTTCGATAAGTTATACTTACACATCATATTTTCAAATCAACAAAATATGTGTTTGCTCTAAAATATGTACCACACCATATGGATACATTCGTCAAAAGCCATGATCAGGGGTGGAATGGATTGTTATCAAAATACAGAAATTTTCTATTTATTGCAAGCTTAATAAATATCTTATTTTAAACTCAATTGGAGGGAAATTACGTTTTCACAACTCTTTGTAGAAAGCACTCTATATATATTACTTCTTGAAAATGTACAGCTGTTAACAGTTATGATGCCGATCGAATGTATTCTTAGATAAGACACAGACTTTTAAGTCCAGAATCGTAATTGTCAAAAGGGGGATAAAATAATTCAAGTTAAAATTAGGTTGATTCCAGGGTCAGAGATTCAAGTTAGACTTGCAGAAGAAGATCGCCCAAATGATTTTTGTCAGCTGTATCAGGAGAATACGGTGGGTGGTCTATTCTCTCTCAATTGAGCTCTGATATTTTTCTTTGGGTCATCAAAGAAACACGAGGTCGAGCATTGTCGACGAATAGCATAATTTTCTTTCGGTATGGAACGCCATGATTTTTTTCGATGATTATTCATGTGAAGAATTTTCTCATCACAGGTTACGATTCTTCTCAAAAAATGTGTTGTCTTTTGTTTTTCAGGCAGAGAATAGCATGTGACGAGCCTTTTCGCATGTCAATTCACGGGGTACCCAATAAGCAGGTTTATTCACAATTTCCCAATATCTTGATGTGATTTAAAGCTGCTCCAACAGATCAATCCACCTCTCAGGAGATGTCTTGTTTTGCGTGGGTGTTCTTCAATAACCTTGACTATCGATCTGTTTATCCCAAGGCTGGGCCTGCCTGATTTGGGTGCCTCTTTCTTGCTAAACCAAACTTGAACAGTTCTAACGCTGATAGAGTCTTCTTCAAATTTCTTTCGCCGTTTCTGTAGCGTCGAGTTGCTTTTTATAACCTACCTGAAAGTCAGCTCTTTCGAATTAGACTAGTTATGAGAATCTTTCTGGTCAAAGTGATAAATATATATTACACAAGATTAGATAATCTTTCTAAAGAGAAACAAGTTTTGATTAAAATGTCTGGCCTTTATTATCGTTTAGAAGATTAAAAAATAGCTTTAATCTCATTTTGTGGAAAACCCAAATGGACTTGAAAGTTTCTTTTCTTTTGATAAAGATTTATCATGTGAAAATCTATCAATGTAGAAAAAGTCGAGCTAGATCGGTCAAAAACTGAAGAAGTTATGATATTTTTAGGATTTTCATATGCAAAAAAGTGACTATCTGGTTCCAGACAAAAATAAGCCCCAGTCTACATTGCTGAAATAAGAAGGCTTCTCTGATAAAATAAATACGATTTTTAATCTATTATACTTTAAAATATTTCTTCCAGAAGATATTTTTAAATTATCAAAATTACGCTTGAATTTTCCATGTGAATGCTGAAGAGGAAATTATCTTTCGATCAAAGAAAAACATCGTTCAGAACTGATCAAATTTGTAAGAATATGAGCAGTTGCAATGCAAGATCATTCTTCTGTCCTTTAGAACTTGGACGCGATAGTGTAATTATCGACAATATATCCCAAGTTATCGGATAGATCATCACTGATGATTCATCAGGTTTGAAATAGAGAATTTCAGGGGTTTAAAGTATATTTTCTCGGTTTTCTAATCATAACATGTCCCATCAAGAGACTTTGACTGACATGGAAAGACATAAAACCCCTACCAATGCAATACTATGACGTTAAAAGAGGATCGATTTGTCAGCACTATGCTGAGGCATGCTTCCCAAAGTACATGTTTGGGCATCACACAATTTGAATGAACCAAGGTCTATTCGGATGGAATTTATAATTCGATAGAAAAGTACACGCATCGTGGGAGGAAGGTGAATCGAACTTTAGGGGGGAATCTGAATCACTCCGATCGATAAGGAGATTCGTGTGAATTCCAAAGTGATTAACGCTTACTAACGAGACTCTTCTCCATGGGAGATTACCTTCAAATTGATTACTATGGCACTGGAAATAATACTTTGTATTTTCCTCAACCGCCAATGAGAAGCGAGAGTTGGATTATGAATCACGTGCGTATGAATGACTAACTAGAGCCCATCAGATTTTTAAGAGTAAATTCGTTGATTCCAACCATTTCGAATACTTTTTCAATAATAACTTTAAAAACCCAAGAGGATCTTGTCCGTTGATGATGATAAAAGTTAATTGATTATAAATGTCTCCCATTTAATAACAGACGTTAAAAGGATAGAAGGAAATAAATGCAAATGATTTTTCCTTATAATCCTAGATCGTAACACAATTATTCTATGAAAATAAGTCTATTCGACAGGATCTTATCAATTTAAAATAGACAGAAAGCTTCATAACAAATTATAATCCTGAAAAGTGTACCTTGGAATATAAAGATTTAGTAATATTTGTTAACAAATCCAGTTGACCAATGAGAGGCTTCCTACTCCGCATCGGCCCAAAAACTTTTTGCTGAGTCATAGTTAATTTAGACAAAATTGACACATGAAATATGCTAGTTTCCTTGTCACACAAACCTTGACGCTTCACAACTCTGAAAATACATGTACCAGATGAAATATGACTCTTAAATCATTTGAGGGGTGAAGAATATGACTAGTCAATGTTCTAAAAGACTGAAAAATTATCTCGCATTGCAACTGCTCTCATTCTTCGCAAATTTGATCTGATCGAGGTTTTCTTTGATTGAAAGATGATTTTCTCTAGTTTATGCCGGCATCCATTTTTTGGAAAAATCTATAGAACCAAAAAGCCTTGCACTTCTCAATCCACAGCAAAAACTGTATTTTTTGCTCATTTTTCCTTAATTCGAAGATTTCTGAAGCTTTTCTTGTTATCAAATAAGCCCTTTTATTCAGTGAAATATCAAAGAACATAAGAGGGGCAGTCATGAAATAGTTAATTCACAGATTTCGAAGAGAACCAAATCTGGCATCTTGTGAGATTTTTACTCGCAAAGAGTAGAAAGTAGTCTCTCATTGATTTTTTTTTCACAAATTGAATAAAACTATTTTATTCACAAAACTGATCAAGATCCACCTCCCAAATCTCTTCTTGTATTTAGCTCGTTTATAAATACAATTTTAATTAGCAGTTTTCAACGGTCAACAAAATCAAAGAAGCAAACACACTCCAGATTTGGTGATTCACACTTCTTCATGAGTCATAATGTTTGCACGATTTATTCAAGGATTTAACTTCTACAGTCGTAAATACTCACTTGAAAGAGATTTTTCGTCAGGTTTATTGTTTATCACTGGCATCTTCTTAATTCTATTGTCAACTGATGGCGTTCGATACTGCTTCCTCCGGGATATGAATAATTCGAGGCTTTGCTGTTTGGCAAGTTCCGATTTTATGTTTTCTACAAAGCTTCAAAAGAGACAAAGTTGAATAAGGAAATTTATTACTCATGAGTATGAAATTTAGCCAGACTTACATTTCTGGGCCTTCTTCATTGAAATAAGTCGAATTGAACGAAATGATTTTGTCTGATAAACGAAGGGGACAGCCTCTCTGGCGGTTTTCATAGAGATCTGAGTCACTTTTACTTGAGCTAGAAGTCACAAGGATTCCAGTGCATTCTTGACTAATGATGAAGGGGGAATAGAAAAGAAATTCCCATGAGAAAAAATAAAAAAAACTATGAATTTTTTTGATGACTAATCAAAGAATTTTCACACGAAATCCTTAGAGTGTGAAATTAAAGCATTAAATCTCTCACTGTTTATTGTAGTCCGGCTCTAATTCAAAGCCGAAATAGTCCAAATTAAAAGGGCAATCCAGAGTAATGTGTGAGGAATGGCTGGATGGGAACTTTATTTCTGATTTCTTCTGATACTTCCTGAGCTGATCACCTGAGGAATAGAGGAATTCCAAGTCTCCTTCTTCGTCAGAGAAATTGTGATTTCCCAGACTTAACCTTGAGAAGGACGCTCTAACGAATTTGGGTTCTGCAGAACTAGAAGCTCTGTCCCTTTCATGTGGAGAGAAGGCTGTCAAGCGATAATTGTCGTTATCTTTTACGATTAAAGAGGACGCTAAAGGGTTATAGGGGGGAATAACTTACGCTTTGAATAAATTTCCTTCGAAGTTACCTCAATAGTAGTATTATTATCCTTCATAACAATGATTTTACTCTCTAGTTAAATGTCTCGTGCACGTGAGCAAGATGAGTTATATCCTAGAGATAATCGGAGCGAAAATAATTGGAATCACATTCCATACGAGTTTGAGTACAATTTCAAAGATGTGCCAGAAAAGCAATGTTTTTCATATAAGTTTGTTGTTTAACTCGGCAGCACATTTGAAAATGTATTATGAAAACAATCCTAGAAAAGATGAAAGTGTAGGTTATTTACATAATTTCAGTTGCCCTACCCAACATTTAATGATATAAAGTATGACTATAGTGATACTGATCTATATCACATAGAGATTGCAGGTAAGATGGCCTTAATAACCCGCTTTTAGAATTCTACAGCTATAGTGAGGAGAAGAATTTCCTCGAAAACGCCGACATTCATGAGAAGGATTTCTCTAAATTCTGTAAGTCATATCCCGCTTAATTATCCAGGCACCTCGGGAGATTCCAAATGGATAAACATCGACTTTAAAACCAGAAAGGCCTACATCAATCAGCTGTTAGATCGCTTAGAACTGAAAAATCTCAAAGATCGGATGATTGCAATAAGATCCCTTCTCTATATTTTGCAGGGAAACTTTAGATCTTGTGATCTGGAAGAGGATCAAATTAACTGGACCAAGCAGAATGTCTTCATGTGCCTTCAATTGGGAGTCTTGCCTTCTGTAATTAACCTTTTACTCTTGGAAATTGACCTCAAGTAAGCTAGCAATTGTTTAACATATTCTTAAGGAGCTGGAAGCAGGAAGATATTGCTGAAAAGACAAACAAGGCCCAGACGATGTCCGATAGTTTAAATCTGAGAATGATTTTGTCGATAATTTATATCCTCGTGGAGACCGTCAGGCATATGAAGGATGGCAGAGGCTTTGAAAATTTTCATGAATATAGAAATCAATTCATTAGAGACCTTAGTTAGTACTCATTCGTTTTCATGATTAAATTGAAATGAAAAAGTCGAAATATTCAGGAATTTAATCAAAATTAATTTTTAGCACAGCCGATTCTCTACGATGGTAGAACGAATTTGACAATTCTACTTTTTGGGATAGTGCACAGGTTCTGCAGTTCAGATAACTGCAAATACCCCTTGAAGAAGGTCCTTTTGCTCTTATGGAAAGTGCTGATAATAACGTTGGGGCCGTTATCGACCATCTTCGCGGAGAAGAATGAAATCAGAAGACTCCTCAAGCTGCCGGAATCAACAGAAAACAGCCTGGAAATAATCAAGGACCTGAAGACCTGCGAAGCGCTAGACTCATCCTCAGAGCTGACGGCACCCCGGTTGACGCGCATGGCCAACCGCCAGGGCCAGGGCAGCCAAGAGCCGCGCTCTGGGAGTCTCTCTGGCGGCCGGGCTGCCTTCCAGAAGAACTCTCTCCTTCAAATGAGCCTGAAGAAGCTGAAACTCAACGATGCTGATGACACCATTTCCATAAGCTCCAACGGCTTCTCTGAAGACTTCACAAAGGAAGTCCCGGAGCAGCTCATGGCCGCGGTGAATGAAATCTTTGAGGGGTCGAAGAAGAAGATGAACCCCGACTGTCCCGGCAGCCCCATGCCCGGCTCTGACGAGGAATCCGATGCTGAAGTGAGCTCCAAAGAGGTCCTTCTCATTAACGCAATGGACAAATTGTTCAAGAACCAAAAGGACGAGGATAAACTGGCCAAGAACGGCGTTATCCCATGGCAGTTGAAGATCAAATACCGGGACATTCAAATGTACCTCGAGATGGCTAGAGAGAAGTTCCTCAACTTGAGGACAGACCAAGAGGACATTGACTCCCTGATCGGCCTTCCCCAGCCAATTAGGGACGCCGTCAAGATCCTCAAGAACCACATGCATGTTTCCGTGGGCGAAGTGCAAGTCAATTTGGAAGAGCAGATAACTAGGTACCCCTTTTCCAAGCTCAAAGATGACTCTGTCTTGGATAAGAACGTGGAGGCCTTGTTTAAAGAGATTTACATCTTGCTACCTCAATATCTGGTAAGAACGACCCACAGTTTTTTTCTCACTAAATTCTATTTTTATGGCCTAAACTTGTACCTTTTTCAGATATCCCTATTGAAGATTCTTCTCGCTGCCTCGCCAACCTTTCAGAGTCCATCGAATCAGAACAACTTTCTGTTTGAGATCATTCCCGATAAGCCGCAGTGAGTTTACAAATGCAATATGGTCGTTTCTCAATCAAGTCATGAATCTCTCCCTTCAAGACTGACTGTGGCGCAATCTCAAATATCCGTCGTGGACGCCAATCGCCATCGAGAGATCATTGTGAAGGCGGTGTCGGCCATTCTTTTGTTGTTGCTGAAGCGTCTCAAGTTGAATCACATCTACCAGTTTGAGTACGCTGCTCAACATCTCATCTTTGCGAATTTCATCCCCTTGGCCTTGAAGTTCTTCAATCCCGGCATTGAGAAGTTTATACAGAAGAAGAATATGTAAGCCATAATCACTATTTTTCTATAATCCAACTGTCTTGATCTTTGCTAGGATCAACCAATTGGAGTTTCCAACGCGTTTCATAGGCACAATTGAAGAAATCGAACCGTTTGATTGTTTAGTGAGTACTTCTATCAACCAATGGCCCGTTTAAAAATAAAACTGTCATTTTCTCCCACTAGATAAATGAAAACAACACATTTTCCCCGCGCAACATCTTCTCATGCGTCAATATCCTACGCGTGCTCAACTCTTTGGTGAAATGGAAGCCCTGCAGAGCCATGGTGAGTCCTCGGGATAGGTGGGTAGGAAATTAACAAAAAAACAATTTTCACAGATGCTGGTTGCCTTCAAGTCCGCGCCGATATTCATTAGGGCCCTCAAAGTGCGACAATCTATGCTGCAATTCTACCTGCTCAAGTTGCTGAAGCTGCAATGTCGCTACCTCGGCCGGCAGTGGAGGAAGAACAACATGCCCATTATGAGCGCCATCTACCAAAAGGTCCGCCATCGACTCACAGATGACTGGGCATACGCCAACGGTAAGCTCAAGACGTCAAAAAAGGGGGACTCACAACGTTAATTTCTAATTTCAGAAACTGAGCAGAAACAACACGACCTCCAGGTGGACGAGATTGCGATTCGGATCAAGATTGACAACTTTATAAACCGGCGCTACACTAAAGACTGGCTTGAGAAGGACTTTCGGCCAGTGGACAACACGGTCTCGAGTGCTCTAAATATTGAGGTCAAGTTAACGGAGGAGTTTAAGAATAACTACGAGAATTGGCTCGAAGAAGAGGTCTTCTCCGCCCCCATCAACTGGGACGAAGTGCTCACAATCAAGTGTCATTAAAATATCAACTCAACCTTTCTTTTCGTATTCTGTGTTTCTCGGCTGGACAACTTTGGAAAAAAGTGTAAATTTAATTTAAAAAATGATATTTCGTTACAATACAAGTGAATATAGATTTCTGCTTAATTCTCCACTTCGGCAATTGACTCCTTGGCCCGTGAAATGGTCGGAGTGAGAATACTCTGGGTCTCCGCTAGCCTAAGTTATGATGACGTTAAATTACAAAAATTTCGTGGCTATATTTTCTACGCCCAAAGAACCGATGAAAGAGTCAGGTTTTAGATAAAAACAGATATTTGATCTTTCTAACTTGTGTATTTTGAGAGTTGCCGTCTACATCACACGGTACTGGAGCTTACATGTTGGAAATTCTGTTCACCTGCGCTTGATATGTCTCGGATAAGGCGGAGATTCCGTTACTTGGGCTGAAATCCCCGTTGAAGTCGTTGGCGTATCCGGAGGTCTTGTAGAGTCCGTGCGAGGGCAACGGCGGCTTCTCGGACAAGTTCTTCACGTCATTCCGAAAGCAGGAGTTCTGGTTGGTCTTGATCTCGAGGGAGTTCCTGCGTGGAGGGATTTTCGTGCCATTGCCCATGGGATCCTCGCTGATCAGGTTGGCGCTCTTCAACGGCTGATACGTGGACTTGGTTAATCCGACGGGGTGGATCGTGTTGTTATTGTTGATGCAGTTATTCTGACAGGGCTTTCCGTGAATGGGATTGTTGTTAATCTATTTGATAAGAGGAATTATAAGCCATCTTTATTAGCCGGATGCATCCAATGAGATTCAAGACGATAGACTGTACTCTAGGCCAGAGCTAATTGAAAAAAAGTTGATCCAGATCTCACAGTTTTGAGAGATACAGAGGATGTTGAATACAAATTCTATGAAAAAATCTGCAAATAACCTAAATTATCTTTTGGATAAACACTACTCATGAGTAGGGCGCCCAAAAAGTATATTTAGCATATTTTGACATGTTGTTTCTTATATCAAGCTGAAGATAAATAACTTTTTAAAAAAGCTATATTTTTTTAGGAGTGAGAAAAGCATATTATAGCATATTCATATAGAATATTATTGAGAATTTTGAGATAAATGAAGCACTTCAGAGGTTTTAAAGTACCAATTAGCAAGAAAAGTGTACTAATTACTTTTTTTGAAATGACTTGACAACAGAATAACTGTAGGTTTTTCATACGCACAGTTTGAAGAGGCTTCTCATTTTAATTTCTATGACGCGATTTTATGCATGATAAAGCACATTTTGAAAATATTTCTTGTAAAAAAGAATATCATTTCCAAAGTAAAAGAATATTTTTCTTGCATATATGCTCAAAATAAAGCATATTTTCTGGGCGCCCTACTCATAAGTAAACAAGGTTGAAAAATCAGATTTGATCAACTAAAAGTTAATTTTTGTATTCAGAGACAATCAAAAATTCATTTTCTTTAAAATTGGACCTAAAAAGTGAATAATCAGAGCTCTATCTAAAAATTAGTGTTTTTCTACTTATGAGTAGTGCCTATCCAAAATATAATTAAGGTTAGTTGAAATTATTTCATCGAACTTGAATTCAGTATCCTCTCAAATCTGTGAGCTATTTGAAAAGAAAAACATTTATTTATTCGCGAGAAACCCTTGAATTGGGAATATCGACGGAGGAAGAAGTCTGGCTACAAAAAGGAACCTCAACGCCGGGCATTTTGAGGCTAACGAAGTTGCCTAGATATTTCTCTCATTGAAAAGCCTCCCCTTGGCTCGAATGATCTTAGAATGGACGACAAATTGTCGTCGATAATATACAAGGAAAGGCTGTCATCCCACAATTGTGAGACAGGTTTGACCATTAATTTCACTCACGTCCTCGAATAGGTTAAAGTACTTTGGGGAGGCAATTGTTTTCTCCTTCATGATTTGGTAGTAGCTGGAAGGGGCCATGGAGCCAATCTTGGGGCCTCTATCCTGGTTCATCAGATGGACGGAGAGATATTCATTGTCGTTGGATAGGCGCTCCACGGCCACTTCTAGTGAGGAGATTCTCGAGAAGATTTGGTCCATCTTCATGGTCAACTGCATCAACATGTCGTTAAGTGGGGGTATTTGGGCTTCTAGGAAAAGCAAAAGTTATGTCTAGGGCAAATATTCTATTCATTTTGAAATATAAAAATATTCTTTCTACTAAAATACTAATAAAAATTAGAAATCGTCAGAATTAATATTAAGGATTGCATATTTCTTGATATTTTTGTCGTCGACATTTTAAGTGAAACAATGAAGTCACCAGTTTGTTCTCATTCTAAGATATTTATAGCATCAGCCAATGACTTTAAGTTCCTTAAATCTTGACTTTATCTAATTTTATCATCGAGTTTAAAAATGATTTAATTTTTATCTCTGAATATTCGAAAAATATTATTTTTTTGAGAAAATATTCCTATGGATTCTTTTTACTTCAAAATATGCTCGTGGAAATTGTAAATTTCCTTTTCAGTTGCCCATATATGTACATTGTACATAGTTGAAGATATTATTCAATTCAAGTTACATGTATTCAGACTTCTTCAAACTCGAAGAAAGTCGGCAAGGATATCAGACCCTCTTGGGAGCCTTTTGAGTGCACACTTGAGAAAGACAATAAAATCAACTTTAAAAGTTTTTAGTGTCAAACCATTTTGATTGGGCATTTAATGATCAGTAGAAATAAAAACACAAAAATGATTATTTTGAACTGGTCTGTGGTTTGTAGTGATTTTTTACTGGATTTTGTGTTTCCAAACGATCAATACTTTTTTGTTATAAGAGAGCAGCCTAATTTCATCTTCGCTTATTTACAGTTATTGCTCTCTCTCCAAAACCAAAATCATGTTTCATGATTAGACTTGAATCCGCGCAGTTCAAATAGAAATGAATCAATTTTCAAGAAAAATTCATACTGGGGCCATCTTTTGTCCTCCAAAGAAATTTAAGAGACTCACCAATGGAGTTTTTCAGCTTATCCGGCCCGTTTCGACTAGAAATATACTTCTCTTCTAGAATAAATATTGAGGTTGTATGACTACTTGTAAGTAGTTTTTAAATATATTTTTATACAAACCGACAAGATACAACCAAGGATTCCTTAAGGATCGTAGATTCGAGTACAACCATCAACGCAAGGTATGGACGCGTTTAGTTCTTGGGTGCCCAGAAGGTACCAGTTGAATGATCCTGGTCCGAGTCTCGACAAATTCATATTTTGAGTAGCCCTGCTGATGTGTAAGGACGAAACGCGTCTATACCCGGTGTTGAAGGTGGCACTGGAATCTCCGTATGGCATCCTTGGTTGTGTAATATTCCTTTTTTGGACAGCAGTGCATTGGTCATACTCAGGAAATGGGCTTTAATTGAATCTTTACTAAAATCCTTAGATATTTTAACAATTTACAAATTTCAGCATATTTATCGCCAAAAAGCATTTAGCAATTTTGGATTTTTCATTTAAACAGTTAGAGTGACATAGGGTTTCATTTTAAGCCACAATTTTGATCAAAATAAACGTCTTTCGCTTCCTTATTGAAGAGGCTTCTCATTTAAATTAATTTATTGTGGTCGAGCATAATCGTTCAAAAAAGAAAGCATATTTTGGGCATATTTCCGGTCTAAAAGAATATTTCTATAGCATTTTTGCTCAAAATAAAGCCTAATTATTAAATAAGATCTTTGACCGGTTCAAAAAAAGGCGGAACTAATTCCATTTTCAAGACAATATTAGCAAATCTTGTGCGCGGAAAATATTAGGTTTTTTGGAAAGAAATGTCGTATTTTATGTGAATTCGAAATGGCCTTTTTTTTACAAAAAAATCTTTTATTAACAATAAAAATAGCACTCTCACATCGAACAGGAAGCTTTTTCGTCCCCTTCTTGCCAAAGTACTTTGAGTTTAAGCCTACTCCTAATAATTCTGCATATCTTGGGAAATGTAAAAATCTGATGAAGCCAAGTCAGGAGCGTGAATAAGGGTTTCCCAATTCAAGTCTCTTTCTATTGGCGATAACGTGGTCTTGATTCACGAGTTTTCTGATCAACTTTTTCAAGTTTATTGTTTGACCATTTGGCAACAAATCATAATAGATTATCCCCTTCAAATCCAACCAGAAACAGATCATGGCCTTCTTTTAGAACCTAAGGGTTTTAGGGGTTGTCATTGAATCTTCTGATTGGAATAACCCTGGACATTCTTGATACCTTTTTAAGGAAGTTATCACATACGTCGAGCCTTTCAATTTTGTTTTTAATCTTGTAATTTAATCGAACTTGATTGAAGTTTGTGAAAAAGACATTTCTCATGAAAAAAGGGGCGAAAAATCACATAGAAAAAAACGACATTTCTTTCCGAACAACCGAATATACCAGGCGGAGTTAAAGTTACTTTCATGCCTCGAAACTGTTATACCAAAAGTTGTCTATTCATGAGTCTATAAAAATAAATACAGAAAGTAAGGTGATCTTGAAATCTAGGCTCACTTAGATCGCCAGTGCTAGGGAAGCAGCCGTGGGTGGTGATCATCGAGTTTGGAACAATTGATCGAAATTCATCCTCCTGATTGAGAGATCTCGTGGAGCTGTGGATCTTTGGATGACTATGGCTGTGGAGTAAGGATGTGGATCTTACACAGTTCTAAAACGGAAGAAGAGATCATTCTTCTAGCTACCCGAAAGAGTGGGTGGACTAGCGCCATCCCTTCCTCACACAAAGGCCTTCCCCGAGAGGAAGGATACAATTATTTCTAATAAATATTCTCAGAAGAAATTTTTTTTTTTTTCTTTACAAATAATTTTTTCAATTCAAAATAAAAATTCGTTCAACTTAAAATTTAAACCACAACCAACACATTGACAGATCTCTGCTCCAAAGATTTTTAATACAAGCAAACCATAGTTCAAAAATCTCAGCGTTCTACAGTGATTCAAAAAAAATGCAAACTTTCTCAAAGTGGGGGTAAAGTTAAAATATCCGCAACTTCTAAATTAACTGGACTTTGTACGCAGTAAACGCTCAAGTTGAGTACTCATGAGTAGTAAAGTTACCGGATTATTTTCTGGAGGTGAATTCCTAGCAGAGTCCTTTCTCTTCCCGTTGATTCTAGTCTCTGAGGAGGACCTGGAACGTCGATTCTTCTCCGGGCCCTCCTTTGGTTCATTCGGCGATAAGGGCTTGGCACAACGAAGGCTTTTCACACTGCGGACGCTCTCCTTCTCTGAAGAATCATTCTGTAGAAAAGAAATAAAAGCCGAATTTAGGTTCTTCAATCAATCAAATTGGTTTGGTGAAAAAAAGAGGTCATTTTAGAAAGACTAACATTCTTCTTGTTGGCCTCACAGAAGGACCCCTTCCGGGAGATATTCTTCGTGGGGTTCTTCTCGCCAATATTCTGGATGTTGCCGCGGCGAATCTGCTTCAAGAGCTCCGGGAACTGCTTGAGGAAGTAGATGATGATCTCGATTTTCTTAACCATGAAGGACTTGCTGTTGAACTGTGAAATGCTGATTGTGGGCCGGTAGTTGAGGACCTCGCGGAGAATCTTGAACCAGCTTTCGAGGATGCGTGAGTTCGACTGCCCGAGGATCTCGTAGCCTTCATTCACAAGGTGATTCGTGATCGACGGCTCGTATTCCACCATGACGAAGCGTATTATCGAGATGAGGGGCTCCACGTAGCCTTGTATTATCCTAGAGAAGAGGCTTTATCTCAGGCATTATATTCCTCATGGAACCACGATTCTTAACGCTAGATAACTCTGTCTCAATAGGGACGTAAATCTACTCATGAGTAGACTTATAAATTTAAAATGTCATGTATTCTTCAGAGGAAACAGAGATTGGACGGTCCTAGGGAGAGACTCCGACGAATGGGAATTATATTATTTCGAGGTGAGATATTCGAGTGGGGCAAAAGAATGACTCACCCATTGTAATCAAAGTCCTGGAAGATGCGCAAATTCCTCAGGCACCGACGTAGGTTCTCCACGCTGATTCTTATTGAGGAAGGACCTGATGACATGACACTGGCGTAGTGTTATCTGATAAAGCGATAATTGTTATGATTAATTTGACAAGTATTGTTGCATGTATGCAGAAATGGAGTCTTGAATAAGAGCAACACAACGACTTGTGAGTCCAATTGTGCGAGAAAGGTAGAGAGCAAGAAAAATACATAAAAACATGTAACAAATAGAAACAGATAAAGATTCAATCAGCACATAGACTCTCACATCATCATTTGGCACATGAGAGAAAAAGGGTATTTTTTAGAATATTTTGGTTTTTATTCTTGATTCATAAAAGTAGTTCATCTCGATCACAAGTTGTGTACAGAGCGGAGGGGCGGTGTTAATTTGCAAATATGTCCGTGTAGAAGGTGTGCCGGAGGTTTATCGAGGCCGGATCGAGAGTGGTCTTCTTCTTGACCTCTGTTGAAATGTCTTCAGGATGAACTGACGTCTCCAGATATTCGTCTAGGGTCTTCTCTGTGCAATCGACTAGAAATTCGGTTTTTCTTTCGTGCTTATTCTGCTAACAGTTTTGAAAGAAACTCACTAATGAAGCGAATAAAGGGCCGGAGGTCGCCATCGTTCGCTTCGCGTAATAATTGAAAGTAATAGGCCCTCTTCTCGACTTCTATGATGGCCGGGGGGTAACCGTTCTGCATCAGGATGTAGTTCATCAAGAGACGCGCCGTACGCCCGTTTCCGTCATCAAACGGGTGGATAAAGACAAACTTCCAGTGGAATATTGCAGCCAGCTCGATCGGGTGGACTATTGGAGAGATTCTGATTAGAATATGCAGATAATAGAAATGTTTTATACTTGAAATTGGTTACTTGTAGGATCAAATTTAGAGAAAACCTTGAAGGATAAATCTACTTCTTAGTGGTATACTTTTTATATCATTCCTTATTTCGCCTAACTCCAATCCCGTACTTATATATTTAGTGTAAGAAAAACAAAGGCTTGTATATTTGATTTCTCATTGATAGTCTCATTGTCAGGCTAGATAGGCATTTTCTTAAAAGATTCTAAAGCCGGTTAGAAAGTATTTTGCTGATAAAAATATTCTCATCACGTGAAATGACTCATTACTAGGGCAGTTAATTTGCGAATTTTGCTATTTTTATCAAACAACATAATAGATCAAGGTGGTTAAGAATATGTGATATATATTTTGAGATCAATTTTAGTTCAGGAAATAATTTGCTATTTTTTATACTGACATCTTTAAAAAGAATCTTCACAAGAACGATTTTCTGATTCATTCTCAGAAGTTTTTATCTGATAAGAGGTGTACCTCGAAGGATTGACTCGATTGCTTTCTCTTAGTGATTCATTTTAATCAGCTTGATATGATTCATGTCCTATGAAGAGGCATGAACTTTGGATAACTTAGGAGGCTTGTTCCTTAGTAAGTACATTTAAATGTATTTAAGAAAAAAGACTGAGGAGAATTCATTTCAACTACATGTCGTACAGTACTCAGAAGCTCATAGCTGTATGCAAATAAGAAATGAAAAAGTTTTTGCTTATTTTTTATAAATTTTACTAAATTTTTGG
>JJOG01003500.1:0-20282 GCA_000715275.1 Gyrodactylus salaris
AGCACACACCGACGTGTGATTGGCCTAGGACACGGACTCAGACACACCCGAAAATGATTGGCCAGAATGAGCAGGTAATCAAACCTCTCTCATGTATAAATACCTATGTCGGTGTAAGGTCTGATGTGAGCCGACGAAAATAAAAAGCTTTTTATTTACCTATTCAAACGTCGTTATTTCACTCCACAGCATGACTCTAAGTCAGCAACCTGCTAACCTCTTCTAGGAAATTAGGCATATTATGTCCTCAAATTATCAAATGATTCGGTGTCAGTCAATTCTTATATCACAAAAAGACTTGAGAAGAATGAAATAACTACTATCCTAAAAAGTATAGAAAACGTATTCACTACCTTATGATTGCCAGCCTACTTACTGCAGCGTTGAAAGAAACTTCTCTGAGATGGAAAGTTATGTGGGGACAGATATGTAGTTTACTTGAAATAAATGTATTTTTCAAATAAATTTTGCATCTTTTTGAATATTTTTCGCACTTTTCTGGTAGCCCTAATAATAACCATTTTATCTCTATTTTCTTAGCCTTTTTGCATTCAATTAATTGGTGCTAAAATTGATGGAGAATAATCTTATGGCAGAAAAATAAAAAAACTACATTAGGAGATTTTGCCCTGTAGCACAATTCTTTCATGAAAATGAGTTCTTGCATTGAATAATTGATTTCAATTAATATTTTAGAAAGGCATTGACAGTGGGCTTATTTACAAATGTAGCCCCACAGATGAGAAAAAGTACTTTTCAATAGAACTAGACACTGATGAGAAATCCATAATAAAGGTTTTGAAATTTTTCCATTTTGGAAATTTGGTAGCACTTGGCTTCACAAATGGGCTAATCAAAATCCTTCAGTTATCCTTACCATATGATATAACAAGTGCAGAGGGGACTGTCTCCATGAGATATCACTCGAAATCTTCAGGCTCTGTGACAGCTATTGACATTTCCAAGGATGAAAGGTATTTTTACACGTTGGTAAGAAGCCTGATTCAAACAAAAAATATTTAATTTATATTTGTAGATTTCTCCTCTCGGTTGCGAAGGATGGTACTTTTTTCATTTTCAACATCAATATTGGAGTAAAAGAAATTTCGAAATGCGAATTGACAGATGAAAGCGAGAAATTAGAATTCAAAGTTAGCTGATTTTTATCCATATTGAAATTGTTACATTTATTGAATAAAAATTAACTAACATGATTAAAGTAATTTAAACCACCTTGAACAAGAATAAGCAAATTCTGCTTCGCCTACATCGGTCTATACCTTTTTATGCATCTCATATAAAATTAGTGAGATATAATTTGAAATAATCATCAAAATCGAAGAAATTGTGTGCTTTTATTTGGGATGTAAAAATGAATCTTGTATCGAGCATCAGAAAATGATCCCTAAAATGATTTAAGTTAAAAATGGGAGTGAAATTTGAATAGATATATTTAATTAGAACATATTCTAAGTCATAATTCACTTAAATTTTTTTTTAGAGTATCTAACTCGAGCAATAACAATGTAATGCTATGTAATTTTCAAAAGTAAGAAAAATAACCATTTCTTTCAAGGATTCTTTAGAATATGATGAGAAAACACCATACTCAAAATTCCGATTCATAGCAATCAAAAATTTTTATTTTTTCTAATTTTGAAACATAAAATTAGACATTAAATAATTATTTTACGTTTTCGAGTTAGATACTCTAAAATAAAAATTCAAGAGAAAAGAAAGGTTTAGTAAATGCTCTTTTACCATATTAGCAAGCATTCAACGAAAAATTTTCAAAAATAGATTTTCATGTTCCACCCTAATGCTACGCAGAACTTGTTTATTCTCATTGAGCACTAAGTGATTAACTGTGTAATAGAATTATGGGAAAATAATATTTTCTGATTCAAATTAAATGATACTCTCAAACTTATTTTGCATATCCCCTTTAGAGTGTTGTACTTATATTTTCATTCTCGAAATGAACTCTTCTTCTATCAATCCTTGCTTCATTTCTTGTTATAAAGGTTTACCCGTTACAAATACTTTTTCCCAGATTCCATGCAAAAATAAATTTTTTGAAGTCTATGAAGTGGAACAAATTAAAATCGAAAAATCTCTCTCCGAATATAGCCTTCACAAAAATTGAATAAGCTACATGTGTAAGAAAAGTTTCGGGCTGTGTGTTCCACATAAATCAGTAGACAAAGTTCACAAAACCGAATTAGTGCATGGAACTTTATTCTTAACGGATAACCCTATTAAGCTGAATTTTTTGAATATTATTATTCTTTTGAAGTTTATGGATATATCTGCTCCTTAGAAAGAAACTATTATCTAGTTAATTAACTATTTATTTTTTAAATGTTTTAATTAATTTATTTCTCAAACTTTTCAGGATGCTCCAGAACCAGAGCTGAGCATTGAAGATCAGGTTAAATGGAAGAATGATGAAAACTTCTTTCTAAGCTCTGAGGAAAATAAAATGAATAGAATTACCATGTTACAATCGCTCAAGACAAAGTATCTCAATTTAGTTCGTAGAAATTCAACGTTTCCTTCATTTATCAAAATAACTGATCAGGTAATTACACCATTGAAAATAATACACGGGAGTTTTATCCCAAGAATTTTCCCCTACTAGTTTTCATGAGATTGAAAACAAGGTCACTTAGATATTCAATTTCATTTAGGAGCTAGAACTTTTACCTAAAGTGAGACAAGGCCTGTATGAAGAAAGATCAAAAAAAAAAAATAGTTTGAAAGCGTCAATGGAGTCAGAGAAAAAGAATATCGAAAAGCTAAATACAATCATAAATCAGAGGTTGGTTCTTTTCTAAAGAAAGGCTAGATCTCGAGGACATTCACAATTTTCATTTCACTAGATTTTCAGATAGTCTAATACATGAAAACTTGAAGGTAGAATCGTTCTATTCGGACTGTAATGTGTCTCTCTTTGAAGGAGTCAAGCTGAATAAGAAAATTGAAGAGGATCTGAACAATTATATGAAAAAAAATCAAGATGTTAAACTAAATTTCAAAGAGGAACACCGAGGTATGTTCAATTGAATATTTTATGAAAATCAATTAACATTTTATCTTTCAGAGGAAAAATGCAACGAGATTTCAGGCTCCTTCAGAGATGAAAATAACAAGAGTGAAATACTTACCAAATTCAAAAATCGTCGCCTTCAAAGGTTATATCGCCAGGTTATTATGAGCGAGCATCGGAGGGCAATGCGTAATTCGATAGTACGTACTTCATTCTTTTAATGTGGAAACATTTCTTCACTCGATTCTTATTGAACATACTTTTGAATTCAACAACTATAAGGGTTTATTGAGAACTGGTTGAATCATTCTCTACATTATTTAAAATTAATCAATTTCTGTATTTTTAAAGTGGTCAGCCCTATTGAAAAAGAAGCCATCAGTTAATTACCAGGATGAAGTGAGCACCAAAAAGATCAACGAACTGGCTGAAAACATTGGGGAATATCATTTAAAGATGAACTATTTGAAGAATAAGAAACCCTCGTTGAAGTTGCGCAATACAATTGAAACGAGGATACAAATTTTCAGTCTGGAACAAAGAGTTTATGAGTTGAAAAATCAGTTCAATGAAAAGTGCAAGCGACTTTACAATGAGAGGTTGGAGGCTGTAAAGTATTTGGAGAATATTCACAATCAGTTAAAGGAGATACACTCGAGAATGCCAAGATTCCAGAAAAAGTATCAGATTATACTTCCAAATTCAAATTTGCTCAAAGAGTAAGTATTTTTTTATAGCTTCAAAATTAAAATTCTAGTCAAGAAAACTTTTTTCGAGATATTTTTGAGATATTATATCAATGATAGATCAGCTACCTATTCAAGAAGAGTATTTTATCCTTTTGAGTTTTATGCCCTCGGTAAGAGCTCAGTCAAGAGATGGAAGATAAGAATTTTTTACACTAGGAATAATTATTAAATAATAATAAAAGGGCATAGTTTGTGAGTATTCATTATGAGAAGAGAAATAGAGACAGATGGACAAAAGAATACAACTGAGTTTGAGAGTGTTCTATAATTTCAATGGTCGCTTTCAACCGACCAATAAAATTTGATGGAAAACTTTGATTCGCAAGGGTATATAACAAAAAATTAATTCTATTAATTAGATAAATAATTTTCTGGGTAGCTCTACTCTGATAAAAAAATTGTCGCAGTTTTCAAATGCTCAATTTCGTAATTTCTGTCAAAGTTTTGTGATTATTATTAGAGCACTGACTTTTGTACAAGATCATCAAAGTTTTAAATTATCAAATTCGGTCTCAAAATACTTGATAGTAATGTATAGTATGGGAACGGAGGATTAAGACTATTTTCAAAAGACAGTGCTCTGCTTATTCTTCATTTCTGATTTAACTTATAAAAATAACTAAATTTTTCTTTAAAACAGAAATATACATCAACATTCAATGAATGAAACTGATAGAAACGCAACAGTGAGTCTTTTCAATATCAGAACAATTTGGACTTTTTATCGTTCTCCCGGAAAATTGGAGTTTACTTGAGAATCACTTATAAGTTTACCTATAGATCAAAATCAATATGTTCATGTTAAAAACAGACTTAGTAGGAAACATTGATCCAGCCGAGTTAGGCGAAATATCTTTCCAATTAATTCGTAACCTAATTCGCAAAACCATGAGATATTTTAGTCATATTTTAAATGCATTACTGCCGATGGGATATACTCAACTGGACAAATCGAAAAATTATTTTATTAAACGTTATTAAAGTTTATGTAAATTATCTAGGTTTGTATCAAACCTCAGAAAAAGTTCTTAAATAAACCTTGAATTAATCAATTTAGTACACTTCGATGTTTTCGAACGCCAAACACGACACGATAATGTGTCTCGACTTTCAAAATCTAACATATCATACGATAACTGGAAAAAGAAATAAATACAAGCCTGATGATGAGTCTATATCATCCCAACAAAAATATGGCGATGTTGGTTATAAAGACTATAACATTGAAACGACGGATACAATGAAGAGAACAGTCTATTCAGAATGGGACTGGAAGCAGGAACGGTTGTTGCGTAAAGCTTTCGATAGAGTATTGGTATTTGATACTAAGGTGAATACACTTCGTAATGAAAGGCTTGAAGTGGACTTTGAACTTGCCAAGTTGAACCAACAACTTATCTTGTCTCAATTTGAGTATGACATTCTATTGGACTTTGAGACAAATGATGAAAACATGTTCGAAATGAAGACCAAGTTCTGTGTAACACATAGAGAATTGTCAAAAATGGTGAGTAGGAAAAATAGTGCTTTCAATTTTGTTCTTGTGAATAGATGAAAGCCAAATCAACTTGAATTCTTATTTGACTAGAATTTTATATTATTCATCAACTTTTTCTTAGATAAAAAAGAAGAATTATGCCATCGCCCGACTAAAGTCAAGTATTCAGAATCTCAATGACCAGGAAAATAGCTTGTTTAATATGATCAGAAATACTTTAGGTGAAAAACATCATTTCTACAAGTTCTTTGTACGATCATTTAGAGCAATGCCGAAAACAAACACGAGAAGTGAACAAAATTGTGAGAATTTTCTAATATTCTTTGAATTACAAATTGTTAACAAAAGTTGAGCATTTCATGGCTTAAAAAAACTCTAAGAGGTAAATATTTTGTATTTAGAGGAAATTAAATTCGGCGAGATACTTTAGCTCAAGTTTAATGGATCTAACCAGTAAAAGATTTGTGCGATATCTTAAGAATTTTATCTTATCGAGATCCTCTTAAAACCATGAGCATAGACCTACATAAGTTGAAATATTACAGAAGTCTAAAGGGAATCTAAATGCAGAAATATTGAAAGCCTACTTTGGGAATCCTTGGTAGTATTATCTATAATGAGGAACATAGACTTATCTAAGGAAGATATTAAAAACGTAATTTTTCACGTAATCAAGAATTCATTTAAAGGATTGTAAATGATCATTTATTTCAGATGAGAATTCTGAAATTGACGATTGCTCTCGATTAAGCTTCACAAATCTCGAAATATCTGAAGATCTTGATCTAAATGATACAGAAGAGAACTATCTCAACCTGTTGGATCTTGACAAGATACCTGAAGGCTGTAATTCAGAGGATTTTCTCTTTGTATTAAATCTTCGATCAAAAAGACAAGAGATTATGAGTGAAATAAAAAAACAGACTGATCTATTGAATGCAATAACAGTTGAAAATGACGAAATGAAAGAAAAGATGCTCATGACTGAAGAGGAGATTGAATCAATTGAGGAAAAGATCATAGAGCAAAATGTTTGTTTCAACATCTTCTGTCTTTGTGGTTTTTAAAATTAAAATTTCTTCTATAAACTAACTCACTTTTATTTTAGAAATATAAATTTGAACGTCTCAACAAGCTCGATGTCACCGTCCTTTTGGGATCGGAAAAGATGAAAAATTCGGAGAGTACAAGTCTTTTGAAATTTTTTTCTGAATACCTCTTCTTCTCAAAAAGTAACATTGAGTCATTCGAGGACCGAGTCAAAAGTATGGACAATGGTAAGGCTGAAGATACCATTGAATATAATGAATTGAAAAAGTTGTATTCGATGATTATAAAAGAGCAAAAGATGTTGCAAGATAAAATAAAGGCAGCCATGCTGGAATGCGATAGGGTTATGATGGGTAAATTCGGCAACATCATCCACTTGGAGGAAATGGAGAAAAAGATTTTTAATATTGAGCTTGAAGAGTTGAAAGAGCTCTGTGATGACAATTTGAATCAGCTCCACAATAAGAAAAGTGCTTATAAGGTGAGTTTATGTAATTCTTGCAATATCAATGTGAGCGTTAGATAGACTATTTAGAATACTTTGATTTTTCTCAGATGAGAAGTTTTAAATTTCAATGACTACTGGTTATTAACCAGCTATACCTTTTTCAGTTCAAGTTGTAAAAAATCAAAATCAAATCGGAATTCAGTAATTTCAAAATGGAAGGTGGAAATTTTCAATTTATAAAATGGTTAAAATGGTTAAAATCAAATTCTAGATGAATTGAACCAAAATCAAATTGGAAATTCAATTTGAGAAAAAGTTCCAAAATGAAAGTAGTATTTCTTGATTGAATAAAGTTTGATTTAGTTTAAATTTTTCTTATCAAAAATATATAACAAAGTGGTCTTCAATACGTATAAGCATTTTTTTTAAAAGCATGTAATCATATTAGGTACATTCTGAAAATTATCAGTGTATCTCTAATAATAATACATTTGAGCTATCAGTTATGAATAAATTAAGTTTTATGTATTTTGAAGTCTGCTTATTTATCTGGGAAAAGTTGAATTCGAAAATTTTCATTCAACGTGTAACTTTCTCAAGAAGAATTTTTTTATAAAATCCAAGATGGCGGGTATTGTTGTGAATGGATGAAGGTTTATCTTATTGCCTAGAAACTGCCTGATTAACCTTAAAGCCGATAACATATATAAAGAGGGATATATAGCGTGTCTGAATAAATGATTACTAATTCTATGCAAATTTAAAAATAGAGGGACGGTTTCCACACATACTGTATGTTAATTTTGTCAAGGCATGAAGTTAACTTTTCAATATTTAGTACTCACAAGAATTAAAGCGACAAAGAAATTTGGAGGTCTTGAAGAGAAATACTGATTTGAATTATAGAAAAATAGGACTCTTGGAAGAGAAGCGAACATTTGAAAATGGAAAAATGCCGAATGGAGTAAATTTAGAATTTTTTTCTCTTATAAATCGGTTTTTTTTAATTCATTTCTTTTTCCAAGTCTGGAATATTGAAATCATTCGTCAAGGCTAGGGATGAGAATTCAACTTATAATATCTATCTACAGAAGAAGAAGGAAATTGAGAGGTTGTCATGTGAAATAGAAGTCATGAAAGAACGCAAAAGTTCTAAGAATTCCAATTCTTAAGTGAACAAACTCTTATTAATGAAATGTTATTTAAATAAATATAATATAATAGACATTTGATTATTTAAAGTTTCCAGTCTATTTAGTAGTATTTGGGTCCGAACTAAAGAAAGATATGAGTGAAAATATGCCGAGAGTTGGAATCTCAGATACTCTTGGAGATTTTTTACTGTAGTTAAATATTCAGTTCGAAGATCCTTCTTTTGGTTGATCTTTACTAGGAGTAGTGCGCACTCGAGAGAAAGTGTTTTACTCGTGCGGTTTCATTTATATCGATTAAATTCAAAATATTATTCAAATCAGCGACCCATCCAAGTTAAAAAAATTAACAGGTAAATTCAAAAAAAAAATTTATTTTTAAAACACAAAAATCTTTAATAATATAGATTTCATTTCAGTTTTCATTGCTAGTGTAATTCCGATCAGGTCTTATACACTTGAATTCTTTTGACATGATGTTCATATCAAAGTAGGTTGGAAATGGCATCATTGGTGTATATTTAGGAGTTTTCTAAATTAAAATGTAGGTCATTAATTAATCTGTGATGAAATCGAAGAGTAATTTGAATTTGCCATAAAAAAGCTTCAATATTTTTGATAACTAGATTTTTTTCAATTGAGAAAGAAACTTTTATTTCTAATGAATTCATAAGGAATTGTAAAAAGAAGATGATTCAATGAATCATTCAAGCTGGACAAATTTCTTTTGAAAATATGCATAATTCAAAGAAAAATAATCCTCTCTTAATTTTCTACCTAGATGACCATTTTCCTCTTCTCAAGATATTATCGAACTGAAATAAATTTAAAATTGCAGAATGTTGACTGTCAAAAATTCATTCGTAGTTTTCCAGACAGCTAAATTAACTAGAAAATATCTACTACAATTAGGGCTACCGAACACATATTTTTCATCTTTCTATCTCTTTTGATCTTTTTATTTGAAAGAAATTTTGAGGTCAATTACATGATACAGTACCTGAAATCTGATTTTCATAAAAAATCTGATGAGACCTAATAGGTCGAAACCGGTCTATGAATAGTTCTTGCTAGATTCAAGTCAGTTTAAATCTAATGTCCAATAGACATTTTCCATAGATGACTTCACCCCTATATTAGTCTATACGTGATGCTTTACATGTTGAAACGAGTACTCCTTGTTAGTAGTATGATGATCTCATAATAAGTCACGGACTAAAAATTACCTAAAATCTTCACAAATTATAAAATTTATATTATACATATTTCTGGTAGCCCTAAGAATAACACAATTTTCTGTTTACATTAAACTTATTGAAATAGGGAATTTAATCATGCTCCTTCACATGGCAACCGTGGGAAAACTTAGTCAATTCAAATTTTCACTGCATCATTTTAATAAGATAAAAACAGAGTGTACATGAAAATTCCATTATCTCTTACTTACGAGAGGAATGTCAAAGTTTTGGGTATTATTTCTAACTTTGGCAAGATTTAATTGAAAAAAACTTACTTCAAGTCTCACTCCAGCAGACCTATTACAGGAGATCTCATGAATTGTATTATCCATGAAGACTTGCAATTTGTCTCTATTGATGGCATCCCAATTGACAGCTTTGTACAAGCCGTGAACTGAACTTTGCTTAAGACTTTAGATAAAAGTTTTCAACATCAGAATTTCAAGTTCAAAGAGCAGTTGATTAGAGTGAACTTACTTAAAGTTTCTTCCAAAAAAATTATCAAGAGTTACCTTTGGAACTTGTGATTTGCACAATTCAAGATCAGACTTGGGATAATAGTATATGTAATTCAGGCACATTTCATTTGAGATTGATATTCCCTGAAATGTTGTCTGGTTCTCATTAAGAGTGTTGTATGTGCAGCGTGTTAATATGTTGTCGCCCTATTAAAAATTTAGTATTAAGTTTAGCAGTAGAAAATTGCAACTATTTAGCTAGCAGTCAGTGTGGAATAAAATTATACACACAAATATTTTTGATTTACTCAAAAATTCTGAAATTATGAAAGACTTTGTGAATTTCGTGTTCCACAACGATCAATCACACTTTGAAAATTTGAAAAACCTTGAATTTGGCGCAACGTGCTTTTACCTTGGATACGCATCATCTCAGATTTTGGGGGTGAAATAGCATTACGATGTAATAAATTTTTTATGAATATTGAATTATATCAATATACAGGTCATTATAAATGAAGATTAGGCAAGAGAAGAGATGGTCAGGGTTATATAGGGTCCCGAAGATAATCTGACCAATTGAATGGGAGCATTGAATACATTTCAACCCGATTATACCAGTTTCTGACCTTAGATTAAATCATTATTTTTTAATAACTCTAAAAAAATTCAATTTCAGAGTTTAAATAAATTCATTATAGGAAGCGAGTTTTAAAATGTATCGTTAACTGAATATGTTCAAGGGATACAGCACTGTACTGTATAAGATTATTGTAATCAATAATGAGGAAAAAAATGATTATTGAACACCTTTTAGGTCTTGTTTCGAATCAGACCCCTCTTATAAGCAACACAACATATCTTGAATCGTCATTAGGTTTGTTTGCTTAAGAGCAGATTTGCTCTTTTTGGAAAGGATCAGATGCATAGAGTTAAAATTTTTTAAATTTCATTGACAACTAGTAAACTAGGGACGTATATATTTATACCAAAATGTATACTAGGAAAAATAGGAGAAGTAGGGAAGTTCACATTGTTCATCAGAGAAACTGGTCTACTAGGGTTTACATGTATTCCATTTAATTGGTCGTATTATCTTCTTGACCCTATATATCCCCAATTACTTGTATATATTTTTCCTGTCTATGACCTACAATTCATTTTAGCGTAGATATGAGAAACTCACAGGCTCGATGATAATCATGGGGTTCAGATTTCGAATCTCTTGATAATGAGAAGAATATTGCATATCACGATTAAGTATTGTCTTCAAAGTTCCATTTTTCTTCAAAACCACCGTCTCCACCTTAACGCCATGAAGATGAGTATGCAGTTGAGATGCAAAAACATTAATTGGTCTTTGCAGAATCTATAGATAGCCAAGAATTTATTGAGAACTAGATGACTTTTGCAATTGTAAATACTTCTAATGTAAGCTTTCAGAGCATTTTTATAATTATCCAAGAATCAAAAAAAATTGCATTTTCCTTTCCCAATCCTATTAGATTTAGCTTTAATTCCCAAATCCTAGCGCAAAAGCAAGTCTCACCTCAGTGCAAGCTGATGGACATATCCCAGTAAGAGTGAACGAATTTTCCTTTGGCGGAATAGATGAGTTTGGCTCATAGTTCATACCCAACTCCATAATACCGACCTCGTCATAATCAACTGGATCATTTACCACTGTGAACTTGAATCCACTAGAGTCTATTCGATCTAATTAAAATTGTTAAATTTGAAAGAAGATTAACAATATATTCTGCAATGGCCATTTCACTGCTCGATAGTGCGATAAAAATGAAATAATCGAAATATTCTAAAAATGTTGCACAACTTATATTCAGATATGCTCTCAATTATTTGATTTTGTATAGATTTCAAATCTTGTTATATACAATTTTAAAAATGTCATACCACTACCTTATCTTGAATTAATATAAAGCATTATTCAGAATAGTTTGAAAACAAGCTGATTCTATATGTTCTCAAAAATGACCTCAAACTGTGACTTACCAGCAACTTTATTAGGATTGTTGAAATGTACTTCGACAACAGCTCTGTGATTAGTTCTATCCTTTGGTATTTTCATTCCAGTTTTTGGAGGTAAAACAACGCGCTAAAATAATTAAAAAGTTCTCTCTGATTTACCTGAGCGCCCATTGCCCAGGCGGCAATAACCTTTCGACAACTTTTTATCTCCCTCGGCTTTCCCTCAGAGTTGCACGGCCCATCGTAATTTTCGGCCCTTATGCTGCCGTCAGCTTCTGGCATACAGTAGAACACTTCCATATGATGAACTAGTCCAGGATTGGTTAAGATCGGCTCGAACTTGGAAAGTTAAAAAAAACTCAACTTTTGATTTCAATCAAGAATATACTTGGATCTCTTGGAGATTATATATTTTTATATATTGCCTGATGATAGAGTTCAAAAGGTTATTAAAATTTTCTTCAGAATTGCAGAATTAATTGTTTTATCGGTTAATTATTAGAAAAAATATGTTATACCAGAAGCCTGGATATAGTTTATTGTACCATTTGAAAATCTAGTAATGAGCTTAGTATCAAGGACTATTTCTTAGCTGTGCTTAAATTGAATTGAAGATACTTCTAATTACTTGAATTATATAGGAATCCGTGTCCATATTTGGTAGATCAACAGTCTTACACCAGTAGGTTGTTTCAACATTCGGAATTGTAACATTGGCCAAGGTGAGATTGTAACTTGTTGTACTTTCTTCAGGTGGAGACTGTTTCAATTGATGTTCTGTCTTTATGATCTGAACCCGATTCATTTGCAATGATTTTATCGTTCTTCTAGATCCTACGCTTTCCATGAGGCCAGCAAAAACTCTAGTCGTATCATCCTTTATCAAATATTTATTTTCAATTAAGAACCTAGTTTTAAACATGATTCGTGGAACATTGTCCTGCTGACGAAACCTCCCTACTAAACAGTGTCTAAGAATTATTCTTGACATTCCTTGATCTCTAAAATCTCTTTCATTCAAGCTTTAAATCACTCTCACAAAACTTCAAAAATTTGCAAAGATAGAAAAAAATGGATTAAGTTAAGGCAATTTAGAATTTTGAAATATTTATATTATTTAATAACGCTTCAAAGCAACTTTGTAATATTAAAAATTGTAAAAGTACATTCAAAGCCCTTAGAAATGTTGATAGTCTCCGCTATAGAAAAATGAACAAGTTTGAATTATTTTCCCTAACCGTAATGTAACCTGGCTGTTTATTTGATATTTAAAAAACGCTATAAATAAATTAACTGCTTTTTGATGTACAAGAAAGCTTTAAAATTTTACTTAAAGTGATTATACAACGACTGGTCGGTCATCTGAACCATAGTTTGGATCGCTCCATTCATAATATTATTATTAATAACATTATATCGTCTGATCTATCTAAATAAAATAACAGATAGTCAACTATCTATGGGTCAGCTAACTAAACAATCGGTGATCATTTTTCGCTAACCGTTATGTAACCTTTTTCTTAATTACTTTTAGCATCAAATAAAATTTAATTAATTTATAATCATTTTTTAATACTAAAAGTACATATAAGCAGTCCGGTTACACTAAGGGGAAAAAGTGATAACCGATTTTTGGTTAGCTGATCCACTCAACTCTCTCAGTTCTATATTTAGAAATTTAGACTCACCAAAATTGTAACACCATGTGGCTGATTGCAAGAGATCGCATTACGACTTAACGTATAACAACATTCACCGTTACTACATGCTCCCAGTGAAAATCTCGGAGGATTCTCAGCTTTTGAAAATCTTGTGAATTTACTCTGCTCATTCAAATAATACTCTTCAACCCTATTCCGTGAGTTGAATAGATAGAAGTGGCCGAGAGTCCTATTATCAGTTTCACTAAAGCCCAGCACAAAGGTTTGCCTTTGGAGATCAATATTCTCCTTCGCTAGGCAGAACCTAAAGTGAATCTTGTAGTCGCCAAGAACTGCAGCATCTCTCGTATGCGTCCAGTAGAGGGTAAAGTTTTCTCTGCCCGGTATTTGAATGAAATTCTCTCCCAAGCATCCTTGCACTATCAGTAATATTAGGACCAACATGAGAAGTTGACATTCTCTCTAGATTCGGAGATCTTTTAAGCTTTTTCGGATTGTCAAATAACCAATAAAGCAGAGAGAAGAAATAATTAATTAATAGTGATACCGAGTTATCAAGCTTATCTCTTATTAGATCATATGATTTCTAATGGGATTCAGATCTCCTAAATTAGAATCTGTCATATGATTTTTTTGGGGGATTCTCAAAAATGTTCAATATTTCTCAAAGTTGATCGAAAATCTTCTCATTTCACGTAACTTTTGGACTTTGCAATGAATTATATAACCAGAAATAAGCAGTCACGCGTCGGGAAGCTCTGCATTTTTCACTTTGACCAATATTTTAATTTTTATCAAGTATAAGGAATCATTGGGAAATGTTGTGCTTACATCGACATATTCTATCATTGTCTCGTGTGGTTTTTTCGTTTGACTCAAATTACGATGGTTTAATTGAAAATCAATTGAACTGTTCTTTCAACAGTTCCTTATGAAAATATTAGAAATGAAAGTCTTTTCTTTAAATTTAAATTCTATTGACAAAAAATTTAGTTATTAAGATATTATTATTATTGAAGCTTATTAATGGCAAATTCAAATTTATCCTCGATTGATTTCATCACAGTCGCCTCACTTTCTCAGCAGCTCTTGTGACCATCTCAAAAACTTCAATTGCGATGTAAAAAAAACACTTTGACATGACGCCATTTGACAGAGAGAGAATATTTATTTCACAAGTTCTTGGCCATAAAATCTTTTGAAACAGGCGTGAGTCACAAGGTTGCAGTTGACTTGTTTCTTCTGGGGGGATGTTCAATACAGAACTTAAAATACATTTTAAGAAACCTAAGTCTAATTCTGGTAAAGGTTTTTTTTGATTTGAAAATAGGATATATTCATATGAATTGTGGATATAAAAATGATAGGCACGGGTTAACGTTTACTCTTAATAACATGGTAACCGATTTTAAGGATGAATCTGAATCTATTTTTGTTAGACTGATAATTAGGGCTACCAGATGCACTTATTTTATTCGATTAATAGCTTATCAAATGAGTTCTTCTTCCAGAAAACTAGTTCGCGTCACTTGAAAATGCCTATGAGAAAAGATGCAAATACACTTTTTGCATCATTTCAATTATTTTTTGCATCTTTTCGAAATCTTTTCTGGTAACCCTGATAATAATATGGGTTTTCTATCTCCTAAACCAAGTTAGTGAAAAAAATATGCGCTTACAACAGAGATTTTTTGAAGAAAATATTTGCTGGTAAATAATCTTATTGTAAAATGTGTAGTACTTGTGAGTACTCACAATAATAAAGGTTTTAATAAAGAGTGATTTAAAAAATATAAAATGTTCAATTTTTTATATGAAATCAATATATTTATGTGGAAAGCATTTTTGTATGATTTGCAGCAAATTCATTGTACTATCCCAAGGGGTTTGGCAATAAGAATAAAGGGCTTAGAAATTCACGAAAAGAGATTGTTACATACTAAAAAGTTTCAACGGAGAAGGGTGAATGATGAAGCTTGGAATCTGTACAGCTCTTCAACTACATCAAGTATTTCAAAAATGGAGGCGAGTATATTTCTCAATAAGCTCTGAAGACTAATTTAGATAATAGTTTATAGATATAGATGAAACTCAGTTCAGGATCAAGATCTATAAAAAAATATGCAAAATGCTTATTTTCGTTGGCCATCTGGTAAGGGAAGAATATAAAATTTGCATAGATGAAAAACCTTTTTGTAATAAAGCACCAATTTGATATCCAATGTTAGCAAGAAATTATTTGAATCTGGAAAATATGATACATGTATAATACACAGGTAACTTTTCTATGAGATACTCCAAATGCTGTAGTCAAAATTGTCCTGGTTAAATTGGTGTATTATTAACCCTGTATTAACCATCCTAGGCCCACAGTAACATTATTGTTACATCTCACTAGAAGGCTCATAACAACGACAGAAAGAGTGATAAGAAATTCGAACTACCAGCAACTAACTAAGGAAATGTTAGGATTTCGAAGGACATCACTTTCGCACCTCAATAATATAAGGTTTCGAAAATACAGCTGTATGAAATTTGCGCGAGAAAATAATAATATTCTTTTTCTAGAAAGTGCTATAACTTTTCTAATTCACATTCGAAAGGGTTCTATATTTTTCCTTTTGTAGATTGCTCATCGAATTATATGTGAAGTTAAAAATATTTCATCTGTTAAATCAGATTTCGAAAAAATTAAAGGTTTTTAAGATTTCTCGTAACTTTTGAAGGAGAATTTTTTTTGAAGAATGTTTATGAGAAAATATCTTTTGAATTTTTGGACAAGGATTAAACCAAAATTGACGATACTAAGTTGGGGATTAATTGAAAAAAAAAGAATATTTATATCACTTGATAACTTTATTTTTACCATGTGAATACTTGTGAGAGTCCTTTTTCGACATGAGGGTCGTATTACGACATCCTGCACCGCCTTCCCAATGGGATGTACTCTTATTGGTGAGGGTCTTTTTGCAATGGCAACATGGGCTGTTCGAGGAGTATTGCTGCTGCTTGCTACAGAATCCGCAAATCATCTTGTAGGCGTACTTCATCTCGTGATTTCCCTCATTAGCATGGCAAATGTCGCAGGGGTACGCCTTATTGCAGCATGGAAATTTGAGCCAACGGAAACTACGGGTGTAATGACGACAGGTGCCGTTGTTCGGCAGTGGCTGGCCCTCGACAATACTATGATTGACCCAGGGCTTCTCAGTGTTTCCTTTGCTTTCGTCGATTTTTGAGGGTAAGTTTTTTCTTTGGTTATTCAGCTTCATGTCTTTAGTATAAGGTATTTGGTCTGAAAAAAATATTTCATTATTAAGATTATGATGCGTATTTCAAGTAATAATAAGTCTTTTTAGGGACACCAGACTACTGATGACTAGGGAACCCCAAAATATTAACGATTATATATATATATATAAATTTTCCTAAATTAGTATGCAAAAATATTTTTTTCGCGTTTTTTTTAAATAAGAAAGCTCCAAATTAACTCCTTATGCATTACTATTAATTTAAAAGTCCAGATATTTTACAAGTTGAACGTTCATAAGCCATAGCAATGAATAACTCATTCTCTATTCGAAATTAATTACGAACTATAAAGCGTTCGATATTTCTGCGTATAGATAATATATATAATCAGAAAGCCTACAAAATCTTCTTCAAAATGATGTGTCTTGATGTATTTTACGACCTTGGATATATGAATAACGATAAGAAAAGTCAATGTTGCTCAGGAGCAAAACCGGGGCTTAAAGGGTTAAGTTGGATTAATTCAATGTTGTTTATTGAAAGCTTTGACGATATTTAATCCCAAGTCTGATTTACTATATTTCATCTCTGCCCAGCGAGATTACCAATGGGGTCGTATGAATAGACTTAA
Organism: Gyrodactylus salaris; assembly: GCA_000715275.1. NCBI lineage: Eukaryota > Metazoa > Platyhelminthes > Monogenea > Gyrodactylidea > Gyrodactylidae > Gyrodactylus > Gyrodactylus salaris. The sequence continues at coordinate 17,175 of JJOG01003500.1, forward strand.
ATACCCAGAACTTGTAAATTAAATGGTCTTCTAAATTAATGGTACCATATGCATCATTTGAGAGCTAATTAACTCATAAAGAAAATTATACATTTTTTCTGGGATAACTAGCAATTAGATTACTGTTGTAATTAGAGGTTTATTTAACAACGAGAGACTAATTAATTACACGATAGCATTCATGTTTTTAGCACCTTCTCAAATTCCTACTCAGATCAGAATCTCAGATAAAAAATATGAATTTGGTCGCATAGTAGCAGATGGTCGCATCTTCGAGATTCATTTTACATGGCTAAGCTGGTTGAATTCTATCGATTTAAAAGCATTAATTTTCTTCACACACAATTTCTAATCTATGCTTTAATGTGTTTTTTTTCGAAAGAGAAAATGTGTTATTCTTCTGAGTTACCTTGTGAGAAACTTGAGCTAACTGGCTTGTCAATAATGAGATTTGCGAATTTGAATCCGATCATTATAATGCAATTACGGCAGTTGACTTTGTTGTCAAGTCCAGGAGAGTTTTTCTATATAAAAAATACGATAATATCATCCAGGATGTAAAATGTACATATCTTAATAAAATTCAAAAGATAATACCTTCAATTCTGGTTTGCTGAACTCTATTTTCAGCTAATCAATTTTTTTTCTTATTAAAACTCTTCCTAATCCTTAAAGAAACTGACATTGAACCTGGAAGTCAGGATTTTAGAGCTGTAGAATTATTGAATTTAATCAAATCGAATTGATATCTGAAAAACTTGCCCAGAAAATGTATTTGACTCTAGCTTTGACAAGGGGCCTTAAATCAGGTTTGAAACCATTTTAAAGATTTACCTTGAGTTTGGTGAAGCCATCACATTCCAAGCATTGAATTGTAGCATCAATTTGATCATCAATGAACGAGGCAACTTGGCAATTAATGGCGGAGATTGAGCCAAAGACTTCCTTAGTTCCCGTGACAATTTCAGCCCGGTAGAAACAATACATGTCCTAGAAATGTTCAAAAATGAGATTTACGTTGATCATGATTAAAACTATTTAGACTCACAGTGTGACACTTTTCACAAGTCAATTCATAGGGTCCCTGAGAGGTCAATACAATTTGGCTTTGACGATTCTCTTCACTCGTCAAGGTGTCAACATTTACCGACTTGAGACCGTTGAGATTAAATATCTTCTTAAACGGCTTCCGGCAGGTATCTTAAACAAGTATTCAAATAACTGTTAGGGCAAGAAATAATGAACCAAAATCACACATTTTTATTGGTTCCAATATACTGCCTAATTTTCTAAGTGCATTTGAATAATAGACACAAAAATCAACAATTGACTCTTTTACAGCCCATGCAATAATTGTGAAATAATTAAAATTACCATGCTTTTGAAGTGTGGTAAGGTGAAAAATTGCGTAAGATTCATTTCATCAAATTCTTTCACGATTCTGCTGTTAAGATGAATATTTTATGAATGTAGAACGATTCTTTTCTATCCCTTTGATAGTTTTCAAAAGGTCAGTGTATGAAATAAAACTTTGTTTTAGTAAAATATTAGGCGATGAAACAGATAAAGTAAAAGCCTTCTTGACAAGGCAATTTCATGAACAAAAAATTACTTGGGTGAATTAATTTGTGAAAAATATGTTTTAATAAACAGGAATTAACCAAATATAACTCACAGCAGAACATGTTAACTCCAACGTGATGAACAATAGTGAGCGCAAATTTACCAAGTGATCTAAACTCCTTAAACATCAACTTTTGCACATCCACGGTAATGGAAATTTTATTCATACAATTATCGCTATACTCATTTTGGAAAGAGTTATCATGAGACTCTTTGTGGCCATTCAAAGTCTGCTGGGCATTGGCGGAGGGACTTTTTATCCTCTCTTCATAACATTCTTCATCAGAGTCTCTTTCCTTGGAATCCTTGAGCTAAAAAATGAAGATTTAAATGATAAAATAAGTACAGGTGAATTTTTCTTAAGAAGTAAGATTTTTTGATTCGTTTTTTTTGATTGCTAGTATTTTAAAATTGCTATAAATAAATTATACTACTAGGAGTAGTATGATAAATATAAAATTAAATAAAAATTTACATTTTCGACAAGACACAATTTATGCACATTTTTTAGAAAGGGATCAACAATAGTAACACTGAAAACTTTTTAGGACTTCTTCAGATATTAATACAGTTGTAACTTCTACATTTTGAGAGCAAACGAGTTCTTTTTAAATAAAAGGAGGATAAATAATTACAGCCTCAACATTGATTCATAACTTTTAATTAAGAGGTAGGTGGAAGTTACTTTTTTCAACACTAAAAATTTTGTGTGCAGTTTAGAGAAGGGATTAACCCTGGTGGCGCTAAATGATAGTAATTCAACACTAAATATTTCTCTTTTCGATAGAAATTGAAACCCTTCTACTTTAATGATTATACACATTTTTTATGACTGGTCGAAAGCTACTTTAATACTCACTTGAGTTTTATTGTTTTTCTTTTGGGAAATTTGTAGCCACTAATCTCAATGATACCTCTTCCTAACACTTGGTCTTTCCCGATTCAGAAGCTAAAACCTATTCATAGATTTAAAAAATGTCAAAATCTAATTTAGATGGCGCCTATTAGACGCAGTCTAGTTGATAATTTATGCTGAAGAGATACCTAACGTTTTTCGCTAAAGGGGTTAGTGTCACTGACTCAGTGTTACAAGAATTCTCAGTAGTATGTGTAATACATATTGTGTACACTGTACCATACAGACACCACATTGCTTTATGCACGCTATTTTATTGCATTTCAAAGGTGTTTTATGTAGCTGAAACACATTTATTAAGTCAAATACGTAGGCACATCTAAAAATCAGAAATGAAAAAATTGATGTCTTAGCCAATCTTTTCTCCTAAAAACAGAAAATCAAAAAATTTGACTTCTTAAGAAAAATTCACCTGTACTAAGATATTCTTTTTGATTTCTCAACATTATCGGGTAATAACGGTGCATTGAAATTAACTTGTAAATATAATTCTCTCCAACTCAAGTAATAATTGTTTTCTCTTAACACTCCTAGGCCCACAGATATTTGAATTTGCCTCGCTAATAAAA
>JJOG01003501.1:0-58594 GCA_000715275.1 Gyrodactylus salaris
ATAGTTGAAATGAAACAATGAGAATTCTCCTCAGTCTTTTTCCTTAAATACATTTAAATGTACCTACTAAGTAACAAGCCTCCCAAGATATCCAAAGTTCATGAATCACTAAGAGAAAGCAATCGAGTCAATCCTTCCAAGTATACCTTTTATCAGATACAAACTTAAGAAGGAATCAGAAAATCGTTCTTGCAAATATTTTTTTAAAGATGTCAGTATAAAAATAGCGAAAAATAGTAAATTTACTGCCCCACTGATAAGTCTCAATAGAGACGAAAGGCGTGTAGAGCAGCATAAGAAGTTATACGTAATTAGATTAGTCTGAGAAATTGCTTTCATAATCGCGCGTTATAAATCAAAGACGTTATTTGCGTTAGATAAAAGTTTAGTGAAAAGCCTCCGAGTTTAATATTTTAGAAGGAAATTAGTCTTGAAACCCTAATAAAAGTATAATGAGAATTATTATCTTGGTAGGTTATTTCTTTTACCAAATCTATCGGGTTAGAGATCTTTTTGGGCGCCCTACCAATGAGTCAGTAAGAGAGGTGTGGAACTCACCCACTAACAAAGATGCAACCCTTGGCGGAAATGGCCTGCCAGATGGTGTTGGAGGCCTGTGCCATTCGATGCTGGACGTAGATCTTGTGGGAGGCTGTCATTAAGGTGAGTTCACGGTCAAATGCATTCTTGGGGGGATCGCGGGAAAATGCTGTGTAGAGGTGAGAGATTACTCCTTGCTCGAGGTACATCTTCATCTCTGACTCATAGATGAACTCAGAGGCCTCGTGTCGGCAGCCAAAGAATAATAGGCACAATCCAAGCGTTTCTAAATGTTAATTGAGCTATGAAATCCTTTTTTAACTTGGAGGAAATTAGAATTATTAATTTTCATACACAATCCAAGGTCCTTTAAGAATCATTCGACTTTTTTGTTTAATTCTTCGTCTAGAAACTAGCAATTTGTTCAAATGAAGTTTTGAATAGGACTCAATTTAAAATAACTCGTTCCAAAAGTGATTCAAGACATACCTCCGCTTTTAAGTAGTTCGTGGCGCTTCTGGAGGAAGGAGCGCAACGGAGAAAAGCCAGTCCCCGGTCCGATCAATATCAGAGGGGTTGTGGGATCTTTAGGGAGATGAAATTGACTCCGCGTGATGAAAATGGGCAGCTGAGAACCGGGAGAGAGTGCGCTGAAGAGACCGGTGCAAGAACCAGACACCTTCCTGTCTGCATTAGGAAAAAGATTTCATTTATAAATGAGCCCACAGGCATAGATCAAACATGGAGCAGACATTAGAAAGATGCATCTTGTGCGCAATTACAAAGAAAATAATCATAGTCACAGTCCATAGGAAACAAGAAGCAACTAACCATGAGGAAGGATTATCTCAACACTAAATTGTAAGTGTTGACTTTAAAACCAAAATTGATCATACATTGTGTTGTTAAAAAGTAATGTTGAGATCAAAAGGATTTCCAGAAAACCACATGGCTTTGTGGTCCAATTATTCAAAGAACATAAAAGTTGATAGATCAAGTGTTTTTTGGTCAAGTATATAATTATTTTAGAAATGAACCTTTTATGAATCGAATTTCAATATTCAACAAGATATTTAAAAGGGTTTAAAAAAACTGAATCAACTTTTCATATCCTACTTTTAGAGTAAAAAGGCTAATTTTGAAGACTAAAACTGGGTACTTAATGCGAAAACATAAATATCAAAAATGTTTAATCCTACTAGTCCCCTTATGACACACAAACTTGAAGGCTTCATAACTTTGAAAATATTAAACAGTTTTAAAATTTCAAAAGTGTTTGACGATAATGAGGATAATTTTTTTTTAAATTTCGCAACTGCATAAAAATTTCAAAATTGCTCTTATTTTTATCAGATCTGAGTTTGGTTTTTTTCGATCGTAAGGTAATTTTCTCTACTTTATGCCAGTACAGTAGGATGCGTGAATGCGAATTTGGTTGAGATGAGTTCTTAAACTAAGTGATTTTCTAAGGACAGCTTAAGAAACTGAAATTCTTCTCGACCCTTCTAAGGCAGGTCCCCAAACTACCTACTTGAAAGTAGTTTTACATTAAATATTGTTTAAACTTGAAATTTGATGTTATTCATTGCTCTAAAAATTAAATTTTGATTGTAAAGTTTAAATTCTAGCAGTTTAAAATTTTGAGACCTGCTCAAAAATAATTTTGATAACATTTTATTCCACTCTCAATGGTTAGAATATTAGAAAAGATCTTAAAACAGAGTAAATAATTTCTATCCTCTCACCCTAAAGTATTCACTTTGACCGGTTATTATGATTAAGACCCTTTGATCACATAATATGGAGAAGATGGCTTAGAGCCCTTCTAAGTACATGTATATATATTTTTAAATTGATAAACCAACTTTTAGCATTGGTGTATTCAACAACAGCTGCGGTAATATGCAGCGTGGATGGCAGAGGCTTGTTGTCTGGCCTCGAGGAGATGGAATAATAGCGATAGTCGAGCTTGTGCAAAGCTTGCAGGATAATATCCACCGGTGGCTGACATGTCTCAAACTCCCCGAGAACGTCCACAATGTCCCGGCCGGCTTGGGTGATAAACTCACCACGGTACTGCTTACCGGCCAGATCATCGCTGGCCAATTGCAACAAGTGACTGCGTTCCCGGGGCTCATTGGTGTACTTGGACAGGGCTAAGAAGATGATTGGGTTATTGATTCTCTTGAGGTCCAAATAATACGTAAAGGCTGTCTTGATTGTACAGGGCGTTGGAAAGCGGGGCTTTGTGAATTCCTCTAGGCACTCTAAACTAATGACCTGGTCAAAGTCGGCTTTCAAGGCTTGAGAGAGCTGTTCAACGCGTTGCTCATCATTCTTACAGTAGACTCCACAATAGTCGCCCGGATCATACTTTAGACCAGAGCCGTAAATGTCTAGCTCTATGTGGAGAATTGAACGGTCAGAAGATTTGGTGAGTTCTCTCTTCTTAATTATAGTGGCCATGAAGGGATTATCAATGTTGAATGGAGGCTTAAAAGAATCTAATCCAGTGAATATGTGCGAAGTATTTTTACCATCTAGATAGCGGATCTTGTAGATTGGATCGTACTTCACTGCTTCAGGATTCTCAATGAGTTTGTAATCGTTTTTGAGGATATCCTTGAGAAGAATCGACCATTCCAAATAATCACTCTCTTGGTCGTAGTGTGCATCGGCCAGGTGCAATTTTGCCAAAGGTGCAGCCCCGAGTTCCTTCATCTTTTTATGAATGAACTTGCCAAAGGTGTTATACTTTGGGTAGATTGAATTTCCGATAGCCAAAACTGAGTATTTAATGTCGGAAAAATAGTTGCAGTCATTCAGGATTTGAAAGTGTTCGTAGAATTTCCGGGCACTATCTGGAGGCTCACCCTCCCCATAAGTGGAGACTATAAAGAGGACGAGAGACTTCTTCATATATTTCATCTCCAGTAGCAAACGCTCTTCGTAATCTCTTAGATTAATGGTCCTAGATGAGAGGTTTTCATAGATGGAGAGGATTCTTGATAGCCTATTTGAGAATCGCTGAGACGAACCACTCTGAGAGGCATAGAGAATTAAGACGTTGAAATTCTCAGATTTAATGGGGAGAACTTTTTTTGAGGACTTGAGAATCTTTTCATGAGTTGTGGACTTCTTTTTGTTGAAATACAATTTTTTGAATATCAAAATCGAACTCAATAACGTGAGGGAGGTTATGAGGATTAAATCCGCTTTCTTAATACCCCACGATTCAATCATCTCACAGCATACATGCGAATGAATATTTTATGAATTTGTGCAGACTTTAAACAAGATTGGATTGACGATTTTCATGTTGTTTAAATATATTAAATTCAAGGTAATTTTCACTCTTCAGAGTTTTCCATATTTTTGAATTATAAGCTAATGAAGTTAAGTTGAGAAAATGAGTGTTTACGGCATCAAAAGCATAAACCATCAAGTTCTCATATCTTCAAGACTACTTCCACTTACTGAGTATTGTGAACGTGAAAGCGAACGAGAGGAGTTCAGTAAGCATGCTGATCAATACGAACAAAACCGCATAAGGGAGCTAGCGAGTAGGTTATATTATTTTAATTTTAAAGATCAACGCGAAATAATACAAAAGAAGACCTTCACTCGATGGATTAATGTTCAGATAGATAGTTCAAATTTCAACATCACTGACCTCTATCAAGATCTCAGAGATGGAAGAGTTCTTATCCTACTTTTGGAGAATCTTTCTGGCATTGGAATTGTAAGTTGATCCCATTTTAACTGCTTTAGGGATTCTCGAGTTTCGGTAAAATGCGCATCCACTGCTTGGAGAATGTAGAGAGGGCGATAAACTTTTTGATAAACTCCAACGTTCACATGGAGAACATTGGCTCCCACGATATTGTCGATGGGAATCCAAGGATAACGCTTGGTCTAGTCTGGACTATCATCCTACGCTTTCACATTCAAGAGATTACCTTTATCGATTCGCAGAGCTGTCAAGGGCCCACTTCGAAGACTGACAACAAAAAGACGATGGAATCGTGCAGAAGATACTCAAAAGAGGCACTCCTACTTTGGTGCAAGGTAAAGACTGCAAATTACCAGAATTTATCGATAAACAACTTTTCTTCGAGTTGGATAAACGGCCTAGGATTTAATGCTCTCATTCATCGCTATTGCCCAAAGCTACTTGACTACACAAGACTCAACCCCGGGGCTCATTTAGAAAACTTGGAGAACGCTTTCTCTTTAGCTGAGCGCTATTTCAATATTCCTAGATATTTCGACCCGGAAGATTTGATTAGAGACCCTGATGAGAGGTCTATTATCACCTACCTTTCAGCTTATTATCATTGCTTCAACAAGAGGAAATCAGAGACTGTCAATGCTAAAAAGGTTGGAAAACTCTTGGACAATATAATCTCATGCTTTCATCTCATCACGAATTACGAATTGAAAGCTGATGAACTTGTGGAATGGGTTTATGAGATTTTGGAGAATTTGAACAGGAAAAACTTTGCCAAGAACTCGATAGGCTTGCAGAAGCAATTGATCTCATTAAAGAATTACATTCTATTCGAAAAGAGCACCAGATTCATAGACCAAGGGAACCTAGAGATTGATCTCTTTGAGATAAGAAGTAAACTGACGGTGATGAATTTGAAAATCTACCAACCACCGCCACTACTGAGGACCTCAGCGATTAATAAGTTGTGGTCGGATCTGGAAATCGTGGAGAATAAGAGGGAAAAGGGGCTACGCGATGAAATATTGCGCGTGCAGCGATTGGATCAATTGTCGAAAAAGTTTTTCAACAAGTCCAACCTCCGCGAGAACTGGATCAAGGAGAACCGCGAGTATCTGATGAACAACAAGTCCAACTCGGTCAGCCTAGATTCTGTCTATGGAGCTTTGCATAGGCAGCAAGCCTTTGAAAACGACGTTTTTGCATACAGTGATAGGATAAGTAATCTGACTGTCATTGCTGAAGAGTTGGATCGTGGAAGATTTCATCAGATCAATGTTGTCTTTGAGAGACTCAAAGACATTGACGACAAGTGGAATGACATGATTGACGAGATACAACAACGTCGCAAGTTCCTAGAATCCCGCAGTGAAGCTGTTACAGAATTCGGCGGCATCGAAGTCCTCATGAACTGGATGGAAGAGATTGAGTTGCAGCTGAGAGGGAAGCTCAACGAAAAGAAACAAATACAAAGTCATGGAATAGAGGGAGAGCTCCAGATACACGAGATTATAGAGACCGATATCAGGGCAATCTATGAGGTTATAAGGACAAAGATTAGCAGACCCTTAATAGAAGAAAAGGGGACCTTGAAAGAGAAGCAAGAGGAGACCCTTCGCGCTGCCTACACGAACCTCGTGGATATGGCCAATATACGCCGGAGTCAATTGGATAAGGTGAACTTGAATTATCAGATTAGTGTCGAGCTAAACGAGACCCGAAATTGGCTGGCATATTGTCACAAGAACCTAGACGAGTTGGTAAATAACTTTGACACAGAGTCCCTAAAGCCATCTCAGCGTAGACTCACAGTATTGGAGAATGATCTCAACTCTGAAGGTTCAAGGTTGAAGAGTCTACTCCATGAGCACAGTGTTCCCATATCAGAGGACAATACAATTCTCATAGATAGGACCCGTGGTGAAAGAATGAAGGTCTTTAATAAGCTCGCCATTGTCAAGCATCGTTATGACTTGATAGCTCAAGTGATTTGCTATTCTGAAGAATTGGATGACTGGGAGAATTGGATTTGTCAGCGCAGTGAACTTTTGGGCACATTGCTACAGATGAAAAATACAAAGATGATCTACAAGACAAAAGAAGAGCTGGCCAAGTTTCGCTTGGAAACGCAGCCTGAACTCGCGCATAGAGGGATCGCGTTGAAGACCAAAGTGGATCAAGAATTCTTGACAGTCAAGAGTTTCTTTGAAAACATAAAGGAATCAAATCTCGATGTTGACGAGGCAGATCGTATGAAGAACCAACTCTACCAATTGGTAGATGAGAGAAATAAGAATATCAACAACCTGCTAACAACGCTGGAGTCTCTATTGCAGGATAATCTCGTAGATTTAGAAAAGAGTATCTCTCTGGAGAATCTACAAGAGAGCCTTGGAGTGCTCTCAGATTATGTCGATATGAAACGAGTTCAATTGGAGGAGTTGATGAAACAGGTCCCAGATATTAAAGACTATCATTCGCAAGCTCCAGAGGAGTTTTCAGAGATATTCGAGAAGGTCTCAGAATATGATTTAAGGATCAACGTCTTGGAGCAGGATCTGAATAGGACAGCTCAAGATGTGAGTATTGTTAACTATGCGCTGATTAAAGGAACAGGCCTAAGAACAGGATAGTCTTGAACTCAATGAGAAGGAATAATACCATTTGATTTGTAAAGATACCTATTCAAGATATAATTTTTGAATTTTATCTAGGTCGCCAGTATGAATGAAACCATGAGAAATCTAGAAAGGTCCCAACAAGAGGAGATAAAGGCGATAATACCATCATTAGTGAACCTAAATGATACCTGGAATAGTCTAGCTGACAAGGTGGAAAACGAAAGATATTACATCAAGAGACAACTCCAGCTGTTGAAGTTAGGCTGTGAACTGGTCCACGCTGAAGAGTGGGCTATGGAGAAGATTTCTATGATCAAAAGGACAGATCAAATCGACATAGTCACTATGGGGGGTACGATGCATTTACAGAAGTCTCTAACGAATATTCGCCGAGATATAACTGCCTTGGAGAGTCGGATAACGGACCTCCATTTGAGGTTAAAAGGCATCCTAGAGTCACTAATCGACGTCGATTCAGATACTAGAAGGGTCTACTCCGCATGGCTGACCGGCCTCTACGACTGCCTAATGGCCACTTGGTCCTCCTTAGGCGAGTGCCTAGAGATTCGCTGTGAGAGGCTTTGCAAAGGTGGCATAGACCAGAATTACTCTGAACGCCTAAACATCTTCAAGGAGTTAGTTGGTAGACTTATGAGAGAAATTACTGCTGACAGTGAAGCTATTGACTTAGCAGTGAGTTAAATTTACTTTCATAAAAAAATATATTTCTCAATACACGAAAAAGTATTTAACCGGGCTCATTATATAACACTTGCTATTTATCAATGAAAACGCTAGTAACATGTTAAGGACTAAGGAATGACTCGAATTAGTGAATAATCAATATCTAGCTTAGAGTAAAGTAAAAATTAAATGGAATAATTAATGCTCAACAAATTCGTTCGAGATTAGAAGATTAAAAGTTAAATTTCGTCTAGTAAAGCAACTGTTTTTATGAAATTAGGGAGTATTAAGGGAATTCTTTAAAGGACAAATTCTTAAGCTAATCGTTACCTACTCTCGAGTAGACTGTAAATAAATCCTAAATGGTCGAGGAAACACCCACATTTCTCAGAATAGGAGATTTTATATTGTAAATTAAAAAGAATTAGATGGATGGAGAATGATGTCAAGATCACGCCCATTCAGAGATCTCTTTGATTTGATTGGTCGATGTTATTTACATCTCTGCTTTGAAGTTGTAAGGGGAATAGCTTGGGAGAGGCTCATAAATGATTAATTTTCCCTCTCTAAACTCAACCTGGGATTATGAGCTGATTGTAGATGCTATTTTCTGGCGTGAGCATATTTTGCATAAAATGTAAGATAAATCGATATTTTTGTGAGTGAACGATTAATCGTACATTTGTGAGTTTAGCAACAGTTTTTATCGATTTTAAATACAATAATTTTTAATAGTTTATAGGATTGAATTGTCAACGAGTTTAGAGAAACTGAATAACCTATTTTTATAACAAACAGATACTTTAAGGGGTATTTACAAAAATAATATAAGAAAAGTATATATTTACCAAAATAATAAAATAGACTCGAATTTTTTCACTTATAATATAAAAAATCTATATTTTTACAAAAATAATATGACCCAGAAGTTATTATTTTGCAACGACATTCTCACACTGGATAAAAATTTAGAGATTGTGTTAATTTCTAGAGGTTAATTTAAAACCCTAACCCTATCGTAGTCTTAAAACGTTCATCTTTTCGATACACTGTAAATTCTCTTGTTGACGAGTTTCGCCATCTCTCAGGGTTCATTCAACCTCCAGATATGTTTCCTCCACGAGGTTAATAGCAAAAGCAGATGGCATTTAACGCTAAGGTTACTTGAAAGTATACACCCCTCTCACTATTCTACTCAGATATTGAATTTCGATGGTTTAGGAGGCAGAGAGAAAGCTGATGCACCAGAAGCAATGCAGAAAAGAGATCGATAACAACATGGAAGAGGCGAACGCTCTGATAAGAGAAGGCGCAAAGATCACCTCAAACTCTATGGATCCGTATCACATCATGTTGACGCATTCGATTAAGGAGATGGAAGAGTCCTGGCAGGCTGTGCAGAGGATATCATCAGCGGTGCAGGATAAGCTACAAGAGAAGTTGTACTTCTACGTTTATCAAAAGACAAATGCTCTCATTGAGGTCCTGCTATCACAACAAGAATCTTCCTTGTCAACAATTGCTCAGCCTGTTAGTTGAATAAACTTTAGAAATTGAAGGGTTGATCATGATTTTAAATAATTCTTAGGAAAGCAGCTATGCTGTTCAGGATAACATTCTGAGGACGGCAGCGATAAAGAAGAGTCTAGACAACATTTCTACTCGACTGACATCACACAACCAACAGGCTACGTCGATGGCAAAGATGTTTCCACAAAATCAGAAAATGATTACAATGATGCGAGAGAGAAGCGACTATTTGAAAGAGAAGTAATTCATTCATTTTACAACTGATGAATTTACTACAAATCATTGAACATTTTTCCCCCCTTAGATTCATTAAAGTTGAGGATGAAACTTCAAAGAGACAGAAAGAGTTGAACGATAAACTCATTTATTACGAATTCCTGGATCAAGTGGATGAGGTAAGGTCTTATTTTTACAAACTCAATATTCTCCTTTCAGTTTCTTCATTGGATTCAGGAAAAGGAAGAGTACATTGCGAGGATAAAGACCTTCCCGACAGATAGAAAGAATAATGCATTCTTTCACATCTTTGAGGAGCTGACGATGAGTGAAAATACTCTGGAGTTAATTTTCAAAGTGAGTTCTAGATATTTCTCGTCAATCTAGTGATCAGCCCTCTCACTTTCTTAGGTGTAATACTATTTTTGAGTAATTAAACCATTTTATTTAATTGAAAGAACGGCAGGAAGGTATCTGACAAATATCCCCACCTGGAGGGTTCCCTCTCCAATAAGGCTGAAGAGCTGCAGGTTGCGTGGAGGAATTTAATGCATTCCTTAGAGAGGGAGAAGAGTAATTTTATTGACGAAAATCGAGGTAAGCCCTCATTTCTGGCCAACACTTGTATTGAAATTATAGACAAGATTAAGAAAAAGAGTGAAGATCTTTGTGCTAGGATAGATACTTTCTATCTAGGCTTACGAAAGGTTTCAAAGGCTAGAAATCAAAATTGTGAAATATAAGTCTTTCGAGCCGAATTTCTCGAAAAATGTTTTTCTCTCTCTCGACCAGATGCACAAAAGTGCTCAGACAATGGATGATACTGTAGAATAAGGAACTGTATGCTCGGTGAGAAAAGAGAGATTGATCTAATTTTGCAAGAAAAAAATAATTAAAAGTACTAATTGAATGAGAGAAGAAGAAATAAATAACGGAGTGAAAAGAAATGCATTTAATTGAGTAAAAATCAATTAGATAACCAAAATTGCCTAATGGAAGTTATGGCTGGGGATAACTCTAGGGAAATTTCCAGATTAATCAAGTCTAATCTTGTAGGAAGGGATAGAGTAGTGAGATGTCATGGTAACTAGAGAATTATTGAAAAAAAAAGAGAAATAATAATCCACTCTAAAACATGAACAATTTTGCTATAAAAATAGAAGGAAGAGTTATCTACTCTGAGCACTTGTTAAAGTCTAAATATCTCACCTCTATCATCATAGAATAACCAATAGGCCAGACGAGAAGAGTTTGCTTAGTGATCAGAAACTATGTTGTCCATGTATCTAGGTAGAATTTCAGAGACATTATTTTCCACTCAATATAATAGTTTTGAAGAGGAGTGTACTAATCGAGTGTTTCATTGCGTTAGAAGACCAATTGAGAAAGCAGATCTACAAGTTGAGCAAGATGCACGAGAATGCAAACATTTACTCAAAAGTCGCCTTCCCAAACGAAGAGGATGGTCAGGCGAGGAAGATGACCCTAATCGAGTTGAAGAAGGTTCTCGATAAGATTGAAGAGCATAAGGATAATTTCAAGTTATTCGATAAAACACACAAGGAAACATTGGTCAGTTCCTGCTAAATTTATGCGACAAAAAAGATACTTTAAGATAAGACCGTTTAAGTAAAAATGAATATGTGCCTGAAAGGAGATTATAATCTATTTATCTAAATACATATTAAATTTGCAAATTTGACACCCAATCCTTCGAACAATCCCTTTATGATGAGCAGAGAAATAATGAAAAAAATTAGTGTCTGAAAAGGCTGGATGCTGAATTCTTATTGGCTATTGAAAATCGTGATTTAAAAGAGATCTGTGATCGTTTGAGATTGGGATTTTTGCTTGGTTTTTCTGTGAAGATGTAGGCGGTTATTCTATCAGAATCAAGATTATTGAATAATGAACCAGTTTTCTTTACATTTCTCGATTTGAAAGGCTTGCGAAGAAATAGCCCAATTTTGAAAAAGAGATAATCTCAAGTATATTTGTCTCAGATGGCTTTCCTCTAGCAGTTTTATGCAAATGTATGAAGCTTTAAACTCTCGGGTGGTTCTAGGAGGATTGAGGAATTTTGTCTGAACACCTGAAAATTGATACAGTATTTTAATGCCCCTTTCTAGGATAACATCGAGAAGCTCAAAGTCAAGTATCCAATGAAGGAATTCGAATACGCCAAGGTAGTCGAGGAGATTGAAACAAAGAGGGAATTGTATGAAAGCCTACTCAGTGACTTGCAAAGGAGATATGACATGGAGAAGACCTTTAGCAAACTCCTGCTAGACCTGAGCCTTGAAAAGTATTGGGCAGATGAAAAGTTGACAATGCTGAATTGTCTCAAGAGAGGTAAGTGTCATTCAAGTCTCTCCTTACCGCAAATACTCATGTTGGTCTTGTATTTCTTTTAGGCAAGTGTAACCTCTCCAGTGATGCAGCTGACTCAACGTTTGAGCGTGTGAAGAACTCACTGCAATCAGTTGAGCATAGGAGAAATACGTTGAAGTCGAATTGCGGAGAAATTGACAATAGAAGACCGAGGGTTAATATACTGCTAAAGGTTTGTCCTTTTTTGGCATTTGAATTTTTTTCAAATAATCATAGGACAAATTAGAAGTGTAATCAACTTCATATTATTAGAATTCAAATCAATACATGACAGACAACGGTGAGAATATCAGTGATGAGAAGCGAAAGTTGTTTGAGGAACACACACGAGATCTGGAAGAGGTCTGGGATATGAAGATGGAATCAACGCTGGCTGATCTGCACAATGAACTCTATGAGGATACTGCAATACACAATTTCATTCAGGAGTCTAACGAGATCGAATCTTGGATATATGAGAAGCATCTAATGATCTTTGTGCATGAAGGACCGGGTGTGAGTTAAGAGGTCGTTTATAAATTAGACCGTGATTAATAGGTACTTTTTTTCTGTGAGGTAAATTTCATGAGATTTTTTTCTTTCTCAAATTTTTCTTAGGACCCCTGATCCAAAAGTTGAAATGTACTAAAAAGTATTATTTTGAGAAAAATGTAATAACTTTTTTGAAATATATTAATATCGTACTAACAATTTTACATTAAAAAGCTTGTTGAAAAACCCAAATTCGGGTATAGAAACAGTTGATTTGAGTATAAATAAACACTATTCGGTTACAAAAATGGGATTGTTCAACAAAAATTTAAGATTGTTGATAAAAAATCAAGATTCCATGTTGAAAATTATTTTTTCCTAATTAGTAGTTCCTGTGGTGTGTTTCTAAGCGATTTTCGAATATATATCCGGTTTCTTATAGCAACTTCTTTTATCATGTCTAAAGCTTATACCTACGCTCTCTCGTTAAAATCTGAATTTTAAATAAGGCCATTTTAAGTGCTCTTATTGGCTGTCAAACTGAAATTATAGCAATTTTAACGAATCGGAGAAATTTCCACGTGGATAATAGTAAAAAACACTGTATATTGTATCATAATACTGACTACGTTGAATAATTTCTAGTTTTAATTAAAAGAAATAATTTTTCTACATTCTTTGGGTTTTCGAAATAGAAAACTTTATTTATCATAATTTTCTCATTTTGATATTATTTTAAGCTCATATCTTAACCTCATCAAAAGTTTATTTTGGGGCTCTAATAATTCTTGAATCTCAACATGCAGGATGAAGAGGCGACAATACTGCACAGAAGGAAGAATGCAGCCCTGAAACAGAGCATTGACGACTACGAGACGGTGCTAACATCACTAGACAGGAAGTGTAATGAGATTTTATCGATTAAGAAGAATAACGAAGACGAAGGCATGAAGGCGGTCATGTTGTGGAATGAACGAGTGCAGAATCAGTACAAAGATCTAGTCGAGCAGGTCGCGAATAGCTCAAAGTCACTCGACCTACGACATGAATTGTTTCAGGTCATGTTGGAACTAGAGGATGTTGAGGTGAGATTAGTCTATTTATTTTTACCTAATATTAAAATGTCCATACTACTAACGAGTAGTGATGTTAATTTATTTTTCCTTTGAACTTGAAAAATATCACATTAATTATTTAGGGAAAGAAAACATCTAAGTATTAAATGCATATAATATTAGTGAAGACATAACGTCATTCTACTCGTTAGTAGCATGATTGCATTTGTGATTTAAAACTATATAACTCAACAACTTAGATCTGGCTAGTCGGATGCCATGAGAAGGCGGGAAATGATGAGATCGGGATGGACTTAGAGCAATGCAACAACTTCTACGAACGCTTTAGAATCTTTTCCGAGCAGACATCAGCCTCGGGAGAGGCAAAGATTAAGAGGGTCTTGGACAAGTGCGACATTCTCATCTTCAACGACCATCCAGAGTCGAATGACCTAACCATTTGCAAGGAGCGAATCAATGATCTCTGGCTAGAACTACAAGAAATGGTTAAGACCAGATTGGAAATGCTAAAGATTGCCAGAGATCTCAACTCCTTCCTAACGCACTGTGATGTAAGTTGAGGTTTTAGTCTGAATATTGAAGTATGCGCCATAGTTGCCGCCTATTTTTATCTAAAGAAATATCTTCTACCTCATGATTGAAAATTAATTAACAGGACTTTGAAGAAAGGATACGAGAGAGAAGGAAGCAATTGCCCGAGTTGCCTCCCGAGAAGTCAGTGGTCGATGGCTCGCAATTGGACAAGACGCAACGTTTACACTACGTGCTGAACAAGTATTCCACAGTCTTGAAGGATCTTGATGTCTTGTCAATACAAATGAATACTCTGAATGAAACAGCAACAAAACTACTGCCTCTCTATTCAGATAAGAAGGTAAGTTCATGAAACCCTGCTATCAAGATTATTTATAATTATCCAATAACTCACACCTTATAATATTTGATCAAAGTCCAGTCATTGAACCTGTAAATAGAAAAGAATTTTTATTATTTCAAGCATCAACTGATCAAGAATCTATAGATTATAAATGGTACTTGTCATGATTACACATGTTCAAAATACCATGGTTAATGAAGTAAATTAGGAGTTATTATTCAATAACAGTTCATGTCCAATTCAACTGTTTCTTAAAGGGCAAATAATTGATAAGACTGTTAACAATTGGGGTGATTTGAAATGCTGAACCAAATGAATTTTTAATATGTGTAAAAATTGACATTTTAGAAAGTAATTATTCTGCAAAAACTGGGTCTCCACATTTGTTAAATTTCTAATAGAGAATTCTAGATAAGAGTAAACTTTTCATGTACAATTTAATGACACTGTTGAAATAAATTTACAGCTCCACGATCTATCCAAGAGATTCCAAGATACAACATCGATATGGAAGGAATTCCTAGCGGATGTTAAGGAAAAGCGGCGAATACTCAATGAATTCACAGAATTCAACAAGTTCTTCATCATGGCTAGGGAATATATCGACTGGATGGAGACCAAGAAGAATGATATGGAGAATCAAATCAAGCCCAAGTGAGTTTTCAGGACCCCTTTAAGATCGGATTTTTTCATCTTTCAAATCTAAAGAATTCTGTTTTTTGAAAGGTTTTTAATTAATTTTTTAACTCCTCTTTATTCAGAGACATCAGTGGAGTGAATTATTTAATCGACGAGCATCGAACTTTGTTGTATGAGGTGAAATCAAAGAATGAAATCATCGACCAATGCCTAGATTTGGGTCGTCAACTCTTACCCAAGGAGAACGCAAACCGAAAGGAGAGAATCGGCATCCGAGCTGACGTGAGAGAACGGTGCATCCAGCTGGCAACCGGGAAGTTGTTGTTGAATGAGCTGTGGCGAGAGAGATGGGACCGACTGCAGATACTCCACGAGATTAGACTCTTTGCGAGGGACTCTGACGAAGCGGACTCGTGGCTGAATTCGATCGAGATTAAATTGGCCCTATCGAGGAATAAGTTTGGCGAGGATATTAGTGAGACGCTGAGCCTCCTCGGGGCACAATACGCCCTTGAGAGGTCTATGAATTCGGCACAGGAGAGGTTTGATAATCTCAAAAAATTGACAGCTGTGAGTGAACTGATATCATTTTTTCATTCTACCAATGAGAAGGGATTATTTTAGCAACTCTCAGTATGAAAAACGCACCATAGTTAGCCAATTAAAGAAAGGTTTTCTTTCAGATTGAACTACGCTCGATGGAATGGAAGAACTCTGACCTAATCCAACGTGAAAATGATAAGAGAGCAAAAATACGAGCGGTTATGCAAGAGTTCCTCGACATAAAGCCAACTACACATGTGCCAAACTTGAAGGAGGACATTTCAAATATGGCGGAAACTCCGAGAATCAGGAAGCCACTGAGGAACATAAACAACATCCAGGAGAGTCTAGTCTCGATGGGAAGCAGAAACACCCAGCAGTCTTCGCCAATTAACAAGAGCTATGATTTTCCGAGGGAGCCCTTAAAAGTAATGACATCAGGAACGTTGGAGAATGTTATTAGTGATAGCCCGATATCGCATACTGCCTCTGTAACACTCCCAAATAGTGAACTGTTGGGAGGGGAGAATTCTGACGAAGATGTCGCTATGAAGGCGACACCGGAACGCATAGCGAGCTCAAGATCCTTGTAAGTTGTTGATATCAAAGATTTACAAAGTGAACTGCTAGTTTCGAAATACGAAAACTTTTGCGAATTTTTTATCGAGATTTGGTCCTTTGCAATCATGAAATTGACAGAAAAAAAAGTTTTTTTGTCATTCCCTACCCCCTCCTCATCTGACAAATAAGAGATTAATCTTTATTTACGATCCCTTTTAGAAGATCAAATGATGATCAAATAACGATTGACGAGGAACGAAAGCCGAGAACCAAACGACGCAGTAAGATTACTGATTCTTCAGCCTCTGAAAATTCAAAGTGAGAATATTTTAATACAGAAATTTAGAAGAAAATAAATGTAGACATTTTCTGGCATAAAGAAATATGAACCAGAAGAAACTCTAATTTAAGAAAGAAATAGATTCTAGACCTGAGGAATTTTCGAGTATTTTTAGGTTCAATCAATTTTTCATTCTTAGTTTAAAAGTTATTAATTTTTGTGAATCAAATTCTTAAGAAAACTTGACATTATCTTCCATTAACCCTAACCTGAAAAATAAAAACATTTATACCTAGGGTGATAGAAAACCAAATGTATAGTCATAATTACGACTAGTTGATAGCGATATTTTTGAATGTTAAAAAGAAGATTGATTCTCTAAAACAGATTTTTTCCTAAACTTGCAGCCTAATTAAATCTTGGACAATTGGGTATTTGTCAGATGAGGGTTAAAATAAATATCGGCGTAAACAGAGAGAATTATCTTTTGATAAAAAATTCGCTAAGATCTGATTAAATTTGCAAAAAAATGTTCCTTTGAGAGATTATTTTTCCCATAAAACTTTTTCTCACTTTCCACACTTATTCTGAGTCAGATTTTGGATTGAAATGTGATATTTCCAACTATGTAATTACTTTTTATCTAGCATGTGTTTTCAGAGTTTTAAAGCGTCAAGGTTTGTTTGTCACTACGGTACTAAAAGACTAGAAAGATCAAGTTGAGAAATCTTTCCATAAAACTGAAAAAAAATGTTTGAAAGATTCCCAAGACTTGAAACTGAAAAATATCTCTCTATGCATAATATGCACTGCATATCCCTTTTTACCAGAGTTATTTTTATCCATGATATTAAACATCATTTGGGAAATTTAAACTATATTTTTTTCATCATTTATTCAATTTTCAAACATGGGTTTTCTTATGATATGCAATCAGTAGAGCATTAAGATTTAGGACTTTAAAAAATTCTTATAGGACCTAAAAAAATCAGAACTACTAACAAATATTATGATAATAATAATAATTTTATTTAATAATGTACAGATCAGTATAATATTCAAGTCTAATTTTATCAAATTTCTTCTATCGTTCACTATGTAATTCATCACTGAAAAGGTACGCTCACAAGGGGGGTTTTACAAGGCTTGATAGATAATTATTTTGTCGCAATGAAAGAAATTATCTGATAAAATGAACATTTGAAACCAATTTCTTTAAATATGACCTATAAGTAGGACTTTTTTAGGTCTTTATACTGATTTTAGGCTATTTTAGGACCTAAAAACTTTGTAAATTAGCCTCATAGAGAAAAAAGAATCATTGATTTTGATTGAATTTTCCAATGTTATGGTATATTTTGAATTCTTATCAATTAAGGACTTTTTGATGCTCTAGTAATCAGAGATAAATTTTTTAGTAAGGACGCAAAAGAAGAGGATCCGTTGATAAAGTCCTTGACCTCCTCACCATTGACAGACTACGCCAAAAATTCCTCAAAGAACACAAGAAGCGAATCGGTGCCGGCCCCAGCCAAGAGAATTTCAATAATCGATAAGAAGGGAACCGAAGTGGCGATCAGTTCAGAGAAGGACGGCCAACGCCAGCGACTAGAGGGTCCGATAGCGAGGAAGCAAATTACAGAAAAGGGTGGCTCAAAGCGCTCCAGGAGTAGAGGCCGAGGTTGGAATTCCCTATACTTGGCCCTGGATGGAGTGACCCTAGGGTTCCATAGGGACCAAAAGAGTCGCCGGGAACGACCGAATGAGACGCACAGAAATGAGACGCCCATCATCCTCCTGAACGCAAAAGCCTCAATCGCCACCGACTACCTCAAGAGGCCGTCCGTATTCAAATTGGCCATTTCCGACGGTACAATCTACTTACTTCAGGCAGCAAATGACATAGTCATGCATCGGTGGATATCAGCGATAAATGAGGCTTCAGAAAGTGCACACAAAGACCAGCTCCTCGCGCAGGTTGACCAGCGGTCTAGTGTCCCAATCCGGGGTTCTGGATCCATGCGTGACCTCAAGAGTCCTTCCCTATCAATTGGGCAGGCCTCGCGACAATCATTGAGGCGGATCTTTAAAAAGTAATATATTAACACTTGGCTCTTCCTTACCAAAAAAAGAAACATTTTATTCAAGAAATTCTCTAGTCGTTTTGTTTTGATTTTAACCTAGTTGACAAAAAAACACCCAAGAAGATGCAACTTCTTCTTATTTCGATCGTAATCTTAGATTTTGTGCAATATTTCAAATTTATAATTTTTATTAAAAAAATAAAATGTTATCAGATACATCTTGAATTTGTATCATTCCCTACATTTGCTAAAGAGTCGACTTTACAAAGGTCAAGATAACAATCAGGGTTATCGACAGCCTTACAGCCCATCAGCAGAATCAAAAATTAAAAACAAAAAATCTTGAAAATCCTCCAACAGCAATTGACATTTTATTTTCCAGCATCTCAGATAATTCTCTTTTGAATAAATAACTTTTAAAGTTATTTTCATTCAATCGATCTAAAAGTATGCTAGAGATAATTAGTGAATATCTAAACCATGAATGACCTATATTCAATTATGACTTTAAATGAAAAAAGGGTACTTGATGAGTAATTAAAAATTAAATGCACATTTTGTATTATTCCAGAAATGCAACTTCAACCCTGTCACAGAGAGGTTATAAATCAATTTCGTTGAAACTCGAATTCAACTCTGACATCAAAAGTATAATCACACCTAGCATTTTAGCATAGTTTTCTAATTCGCACTCTCAAGGTCGCTAAATCCTTCATCACCTAGTGTAACACTGCAGGTGGAGCATCCAACATCGGAAAACGATAACTCTAAAACTTTACAAGATTTTGATAGATGGATTCTAAGCTAAAGATGTCAAATTTGGACTTTTAACAGAGAAATTAGCCATTTCAGGGCCTTATGAGAGAATTCACTTGAAAAGTTAATTGCTTTCCGTTTCGAAGGTAATTAAAAAAAAGAAGAATGTGTTTTTATAAAGAAATGATCGACATAAATTTGATAGACACTTTATTATCATTTTCAGACATTACATAATAAATTAATCAGTGTATTTTATACAAAACTTCATCAATAACTCTCCACCGTGAGTGAATTTTGGTAAGTTTAACTAATTTTTGACTAACGAGAAATGCATTATTGTACAAGAAATCGAGAATAATAGATTTTCACAAATCTCGTCGAATTCCTCAACCTGCTGCAAGGGGTGACTTGAATCTTTAGTTGTGTGAAAAACCATGGCTGTCAAGTACACCTTGAGTAATGCTTATAGTCTCACCCTATTATTATTTATAATCGTCTGACTGATTTGACATTTAAAGCGAATAGAGATGCTTATCAAGTCTTCTTAAGCCCTCATTAGAGCTAGAAGAACACATAATAATAATATTGCCGATATTGAAATAGACATTATTAACCACAATCCTTCAACACAATGTAGAAAATACAACACTCTAAGCACAGTGGAGTTGTCCGTGCTAAAGAAAAACTAATGCACTGATTCATTCCTACAAACGTATTGTAGATATTGTAGCATAGATATGAAGCCGAATGATTTTTCATGTTTAATTTGTTTTTATAATTTGAAAAAAACTGAATCTGCTGGTTCAATCAAAGTTTTCTCTCTGTAGATAAATAGAAAATATTTATTTAAACCTTTTCATTCTTCACTGAGCTAGGCAGGAGAAGGAAGGGTTAAAAAGCAATGCACGAAGAGGTTGTAGACCTCGATCAATTAATCTACTCGCCAGCCCTCTCTCAAGACAATGAAAGGACCTTATTACAGAATAGGATTAGTTCATGTGAGTACCTTGGATATATTTTTTCGTCGCTGTGGAACACATGTAGGAGGGGATTGAAAAGAAATAACAAGCAGTATTCTTAAAATCCCTCTTGAGACCAGATATTCTAAAGGGATGTGTAAATTATGTACATTGTAAATGAATGGCTAAAAGATGTTCTCGTAATGATACATTTCATCGCCCAACGTAATGCAATCATAATGAGTCACATTTCGTGTTTGCAGCATGTTAGTTGTTAGACGTTATCTAGTTGAGATATTCTATGATTTGTTATTGTTTCATGATTAGGCAACTTTATTTAAAGGAGAGTAAATTCATACAGGGTAAATCTCTCTCATCCTCTGAATGAATTTGTAATTTTTATACCCTTTTTCACTCTGAATGAACGTACGTGCACATCTACTACACGTGATAGACATATGATGAATTAAGATTAATACTCTGCCCTCATTGGTCGTTGGTGGATGAACCAATGAGAGGGAGTCATTTTAAACTTTTACTCTTTTTGATTTTGAATAAAATGATAATCATACTTTCTCTTCTTGCATATGATAAGAGAGAGTTATTGTAGTAATTAAAAATATTGGAATACTAATGTTGTTATTGATATTACTCACCCTGGTGATAAGCGACGCAAGCCTCTTCGATAGAAAGTATCTCACCAAAAGCTCCCTCATAGCGGAGGAGAATGTATTTGAGGGGAAATATCCAAATTTCAACATTCTCAATGATGAGACATTTGAGCCTAATGATGAAAGTAGCACATTAACAGATCTCAGCCAGTTGGAGGCCAATCGGTACACGAATGAGGAAATTGAAACGTACTCTGAGAAAAAGGAGAGTCATAAGAATCCGTTAAACTTTACTGAAAGTCCCCCGGCAATTCAATTCATAACGTCTGACATGAATGATATTACAATCAAGTGCATTGTTATGCAATGCGACTCGTTAAAGATCCACTGCAACAACCAGGGAAATGAGCAAATCAACAATGCCAAGATCTACTTTCGCGGTCCAAGTCATGACCGAATGTGCATAAGTGAACAGAAAGTGACCAGAAGGCAGGTGGAGAGTTGGTTCAATGACTTTAAGTGCCATTGCCGGGCCTGGAAGAATAACCCAGAGATCGGGGAGCCCTTCTCACTGACGACTAATAAATCGCTTATACAAATTGCAAGTGAGTTACATAATGCTTCTCAAATGAAGTGCCTGCCTATTTCAATGTGAAAATGTTCAGTTGGAATAATCTAATAATTTTTGAATTAAGATCCTCGCTTAAAATATATTTATTCTGCAATTCAAGTTTTAAGAGCCCCAAAGTCATGAAGAAATTATATTCTATTGCATTGCAGAAAAAAAAATTATTTGAATACCAAGGAATCTATGAAAAAGGGCCAAAAAATAAAATTAAAAATTTTTGTTTTCACAAATCCAGTAGGGTTTCCACAAATCTCTCTTATCTTGTGAAGGAATCTCAAGTTTTTTTTGTTCCATCCAAAGACATTTTCCATCAACAGTATGAAAAGAGAGAGTAAAAATAAAGGACAAATTGTAAATGAATCATGGCTTTTGTCTCAACTGTTGCTATCAGTTGGAATTTCTTTCTTTGCAGAATAATTAATTAGAAGCCATAAAAGTAAAATCCAGCCTTTTTATTCACACGCCGGTGGATGTGTGTGTATTAGAGAGAGAGAGCGCGCGCGATATGGAAGGCGCAGAGTGAATTAATTTGGTAAAAGTCATCACTATTCATCAGACAAGAGGTTTTCCCAAAAGGGAATATTTCTGAGTGCTTAAAGGTTTCTTCTTAGAGACACCAAGGAAGAGGGTTTATCAATTAATTTGCAACCAAAAAATCCTTTTTTGAATATCTCTTGGGGAAAAAATGTCAATTTTCTTCCTCTTCTTCCAGAGATTGATTGTAGCATTTTTATAGCAATTAAATTAAATTGAAAACCCTCCAACAGTACATTATGTTACTTGTAAAAGTGTATTCAGATCTCTCCTCCTCAAATTGCCTAGGAAAAAGACTCATATTTTGCAAAATAATTAATGGAAATAAATTTGCAATATACTCAAGTTCTGGTTGATAATTAGTTCAAAATTAATGGACATTTGAACTGGTTGAGTCATTTTTTATCTAGGAACGAGAAAGTATTTACTTGAAAATATCCATTTAATATTGGGATCGGTGATTAATCATCGTTCTACGTTGAGAGGTATAATAAAAAATGAGGATCAGAGAACCGTTGTAGGAAAGTAAACATTAAGCAAAGTTATTAATGAAAAAGCATCCTACATCAAGTTTATATTTCTGATCATATTTGTAAACAAAAGAGTGTGAGTAGGTCATGGTCGAAGCTTTGAGCCGAAACGATTAGAAGATGAAATCAATGAATTCAATTACATTTCACTACAAAGGAACTTCAGTATTTAAAAAAGAAAGAAAAGATCAAAAGTTTTGAATTTTTAGAGGAAAATAGGCTACCTGAATAAATTGCTCGAATTCAAGCATAAAAATATCACTATATAAATTTCTATCATTACACAACATATTTGAGGACATATTTTATCCAAAATTATATACATTTGAATATGGCATGTATGATGGAGAATTTGGTGGATAGTGTAGTAAGAAGAATTGTCATAATTGTACAGTATTATGGTTGGTAAACAAAAATATTGGATCATCAATTTTCTTATAGGCTGAATGGTTTAAATCTTTTACTATTAACAAGCTCAGAAATTTGTGCCATTTAACCTACTGGGAATTTATTAACAAATTTAAATATACCATGAAAAGAAATCGTTCCCAAAACAATATTTCGCTCATAAGCTCGTATATGTGGGCACTGCCTTTTGAAATGTGTCTATCCAGATCTAACAGTTTCGAGAAATAGAGAGGATTTTGAATACGAATCCGATAAGAAAATGTCTTCAGAACTACTCAAAAATTAAGTTGATCAAATCTCATTGTTTACTTATGAGTAGGACTCATCCGAAAGATTATTGTGGTTACTTGTAGACATTTTTTATTATCGAATTCGTATTCAACATACTCTATATTTCTTGAAACTGGATAGAAAGCAATGGCCTAGTGTATATTTCTTGAATATCTAAATCACCGACTTTTCGATCATTTCTGAAAGATGATTTGATTAAGAGGCTATCAACATTTTTAATAACCGCTGTAACTAAAAAACTAGTTTCAATCTGACTTAATATAAATTATTTTTAAAGAAATCACAGCCTCAGAAGAAGAGGTCAAGGTAAGGTATTATTATTATCATCTCGGGCTCGAATATTTTTTAATTTAAAAAAAGAGATGGCCTCGATCAAACCGATCAGGTTTTCATTTGAAACTCCGCAAAATATCACTAATGACCTCACTCATGATAATAATAGAAATGGGCAATGATTAATCACAGTCAAGGAAGCTGGAGGGGTGGAGGGAGATTGGAAATAATAATTCTTGCAGCTTATTCCCATGTCAGTTGCGTAGAAAGGCAGTAGATTTAACATTCGAGTGACCTCAATCATAATAGCGTATGGTTACTGAGTTATTAGACCAAGTATTTGCAAATTACTTTAATTAGATCCAGTCAAATTACAAAGCCAGAGTAATTAATAACGCAAGTTTAAAGGAGGCTTTATGTCTAGACTTTATGGTAGGCTTCACTTTACACCAGGGATTATCTTTATGGACGGAATAATGCCTTTTTAAGAAATTTATAAAAAATCTA
Source organism: Gyrodactylus salaris (assembly GCA_000715275.1). NCBI lineage: Eukaryota > Metazoa > Platyhelminthes > Monogenea > Gyrodactylidea > Gyrodactylidae > Gyrodactylus > Gyrodactylus salaris. The sequence continues at coordinate 23,744 of JJOG01003501.1, forward strand.
GAACTAATTTCTCGAATAAAAGCTTACTCGGAAAATTAATCAAAACAGTATCCCTTTGACTCATGGCACCTGCTTTAGATGGGGTCATTTGAAATAGTCAAAGTTTAAACTTGAATTCTGATTCTAATCTACCTTAGCATACTGAGGCAATAAAACTGACTAGAGTTGTCTCAGTTGAACGATTCAACTGTAGCAAAATTAAGTAGATTTTTATAACTTGAAGGTTTATAACTGTTTCAGAGGGCAGAGGCTAGAGAGGAAATAATAAAACGGGATTTTCTCTCTTGTAAAAGGATAGGCTGATGATAAATAAAATGTACAATGATCAATCAGTGTTACACATGTATCATTGCAAAGCAAAAAAGAGATAATCACCTTCATTCTTCTACCGTTTCACGATAATAACCTCACATCTTTCAACCTCCTGTTTCCAACGATGATTAACCACATATTTACTAGTCATGTGTGTTTTACAGTCCAATATGTCCAACACCTAATAATAATCTGATTTTTTCCAAAGTTTAAAAGAAGTGAAAATTATTCATCCTTTCTTTCTAGCTCTACAAAAGAAGTTTATCAAGAACCCAGTTTCCCTCAAGACCAACGTTGGGCAGAACATCAAGTTGGAGTGCCTATCGCCAAGGGGGAAACCAAATCCTCAGGTGAGTAGGAATCCATATCTTTTAGGGTGTCAGTTTTTATGAAGCAAACAATGAAATATTTATGATCTCTTTCTAAGGTCAAAGAGGTTAAGTTTTTTTTACTGATTTCTACACATTTTAATTTTAGGAATAAACATTGTCTGGTGGATATAATTTCATCAAGTCAGTGTGTCGCAAATTCAAAATCAATTACTTTCAAAGGTACATTAGGAATTTGGCTTACAACTGTTTCTACGTAACAGTTTAGATATGTATAATAAATGCCTAGAAAGGAGAATATACACACAAGAAGGAGAGTGAAAAATACGAGTTGAATTATTATTCTGTACACGAATTTGATGGAAGGGAGCTTTTTCAAACGTATTTTCCACATCTCTACGCAGCTATACAACAAACATGGATAACTGATGATACATTTTGTGATAAAAGATCATTTATCAAGTTGATAAATGTCTCTTTTAAACAGAGAGGAAATTAAAGAACCTTTACTCTATAAATGTGGAGTTTTTTGACTACAAAGTTTGCCATTTAGACATTTCTCGTGTCAATTTAAATATATATTTTAAATAGAGTCCAAGTATAAGGAAAAGATATTTCTCTACTCTAATTTTGGTAATATTGCACCTAGAAATAGTCATTTTAGAGAATTATTGAAAGAATATTGATTTCTTCTTTCATCTGTCATGAAAAATCATATTTTAAAACCGCAATTTTCAGGTAATTTGGATCAAATCCAACCAGGGAATATTGCACAGCTCGGTAAACTCAAGAATATCCATCAAGAATGTACCCTACAACGAAGGTCCCATGGGCAACGAGGTTGTCGTGAGTGACGAACTACTAAAATACCGCGGCAGCATCGCCTTTCAGAGTGTCCTTGAGATAAGTAACATCCGAAAGGAGGACGAGGGACACTACTATTGCCAGGCTTTTAATATGGAAGGGATAGTCAATTCGACGTTCGCTTCCCTTGAAGTTATTGAGACAAGTGAGCCGATTTGAATGAGAGATGTAGTACTTTTTAGGAGGAAATTCAAAAAATTGATTTGTAATCATATTATGACATAAGAACTACCTTCCGGCTTCCTGTTCCACTAATACTAGCTGCAACAATGAAGTTCAAAGCACAATTGTTCTGAGAGAAACCAAGGATAGAGAGAGAGAGAAATTCACCATGAGTTCTCAATAAACATACTCACTAGTAGCCCAATAAGAAAACATGTGTTGGCCAATTTGTATGAAGTGCAAAAAATGTAGCGAGGATAATTCTCGCATTTAATAATTGTGTTTCACACACAATATCCCCCTCAAGCCTATGAGTAGAACTGTGAATAGTTGACCTAAATGTTGGTTGACCTCTCTCGCTCAAGTTTCTTTTTTTAATTAGCTTCACTTTTAAAAATTACCTTTTTTAAACATGCATTGAAGGGGAAGACAAAACTCAAGAAGGGAATCTCTTCTGACAATTAGTCATGGGAATGCACACACCTTGGCTGTCCTTGTGTAGTCTATAAATTCGCGTGTGTGTACCCTCATTACCTGCTCCACGTTTTTCTCTATGAGGAGGATTGAGTTTTATAATAATAATTCACCGAATTTTTCTTCTTTTTTTTTTACGCTAGAAAAGACTTGCATTTTTTATTCAAAGTAAATTTATCGGTTGCAGTGAGAGAGAAAATCAATATCCAATTTATCACGCATCTCAATTCAAGTCCACAGAGGTAGCATAGAAATGAAAAAGCTGATTATTTCATGAATAAATTTAATAAAAAGCTTTTACTCAACCCCTCAAAGTGAATTGAATGTGTTCATTTGAATGACTGCCATTAATCTTGTCTTTCAATCTTTTTTTGAATTGAGTATTCTTCTACAACCAACTCTAAAGTGATTTTGAGGCCCCATTTGAATGGTTTAATCAAATTATATTTTTAGATACATTTATGACGAACCTGTTTCATCCATCTACCCTTGGTTCTTCACGACCAATACTGGATCAAAATCCCTATTTGAACTTTGAGGAAAACTTTTGGCCAGAGAATTTATATTATGGGTTAAAAAGTATTCCGAAGTAAATAAAATCCATGTTTTTGCACACCCCTCGAGATTGAGTTAAGATTTTAAGAAATTTTTACAAGACTAGACCCACAGCGACATTGGTGTCCCCAAAAGTTTAAAGCTTCTTAACTTTGCATCTACACATGATAAATTAAAATTAAGTATACGGTTAGAATCTCAAACTATATTAAATTATAATTGAAGAAGCTGATAAAGATTTTTCAAAAAGATAATTTCTTTAAATTTAATCTGATCGGAGGTTTTTACTGAAATATGGTTCTCCCTAGATTGTGACAATATTTAAATTTATTTCAGATCACGTTGAATATTTTATCCAACTTCTAATCTAAGGGGTTTGTTGCAAAAAATCTTTGTCACAGAAGAAACTTGGTTAATTTTGTTTAGAAATTCAATGGTAATTATTCTGGAAAAAACCTAAAATTCAGAGGTTAAAGAGGTTTTTTGAAACGGTATTCAATCATTTTGTCATTGTTTAGTCTACTGCAAATTGATTTATCATTTATGGCAGATAAAAGAAAAATATTTTATTTTTTAAACGAAGAAATTCTCGCAGAATAAAAATCGAATAAGTAGGCAGGCTATGTGTGTGCTAGGATGGATGCAGGTAGAACAACAAATAACTGTTTTATAGATCTATACATTTTATTCCTGAAACAAATTTGGCCTAAACTTCCCATGATCTTACGAGATGATGTACGCTTATCATGGAGATCTCAAAATGTGCACATTCCTTGTGAACCAAGAATAATACACAATCTTCAGTTCGCCTTATTTAGTAACATCTGCTTACGGAGTTGTATTAAAATTACATGACTCCTCAACATGAATGACGCTTACAACGCTTGAAAGTCTTGTAGGTACTCGACATTTCTAACAGTTATATTAATCTCTTTTTCTGCGGTTTAGTGATCCTTGGATATTTTGGGTATAAGAGTTTAAAAGGGATTCTCAAAAAGTATGAAAAATGCATATTTTAGCATCTTTTGATATAATTTTTCTTCTAAAATATTTTCTGTGTGTCCTAGTGATTACATTAAGTTGAAAATGAAAGATAAAATGGTTCTTTCTGCCACAGAAACAACCTCATTTTCAATAGACACGAAATTTTTTGATAAAATATTTTTTTGATTGATTTTTATGGAAAGGAATAAAATTGATACTTTCAAAAGTTCAACCCTCGAAAACCTATAGAATTGCCTTTGGATGGCAACCAGAAATGCTTAGATTTGGCAAATTTTATTATCCTACATCTGTTAACAGAGGCATCTTTTTGTAGCCACGTTATCATTTTACATTAAAAATCCAGTCAATTTAAAAACCTCCAAAATATTTGATCGAGGGGAAAAAACACGCAAAAATTTGCATATAATGTAATATAAAAAGTATATTTATAAAAAACCAGTTCTACAAGAAAAAAGGACTGTTTAGAACATTTTTTGAGAAAAAGAACAGACCCTTTAGCATTTTGAAATCCAGATTATACAGTTTCAAGAAATATAGAGAATACTGAATAAGTTTTGGATAGGCACTATTCACAAGCAAAAAATGATTGAAAAATGAGATTTGACTACAAGTTGATTTTTGTAATCAGTGATGAAAAAATTCTTATATCTTTTTTAAATTGTGTAAAAAAAGTGTGTATTTCAAGAAATTCGTATTTAGCATTGTCGATACTTGACGAAACTGCAAGAAATTGATAAACTTATTTCAAAAAGAAGTGGCCTATTGTGCTATAAAGGTTATTTAATAGAAAACTTTTGACTTTTAGGCAAGATCAAGATAGCAAGTGGCCTATCGAACGCAATTCCTAGTCAGAATGGTTCCTGGTCCCAATGGACAATCTGGAAGCCGGATTGCTTAAACTACGAGAGTGGTGTTTGCAACCAGAAGAGGAAGCGCCTGTGCATGGTCTCAGATAAGGGGGACCGAGAATTCGAAAAGGCAACCTGCTCAGATTCAAAGATGAACTACGAACTAGAGACGAGAACGTGCAACATGAGCAAGGAGAACGGCAAAGAGCTCTTGATTCATGAGGTCACAAATCGCTTCACTCTATCCGACTGCAAGACGAGTGTGAAAAGTGAGTTTTATCCTACTCTTCTCTACTCTAAAGTAGTATGAATAATATATTTTTGTTTAAAGAAATGTTTGTCAATTCGAGCAAACAATTCATGATACAAGAAGAAATGTACACGGAAAACGTCAAAGAGGATATAATCCTATATTTAGGCCTAACTCTGGCTGTAATCCTATTCATTTTGGCCAGCGTAACAGCGATATACATGTTGATAAAGTCGGGTAAATGCTTTTGCATACAGAGTTCAAATGTAATTCACAAGAGTCTCATGGACAAGATAAATGCTCAGTCATCCTATAATCCACAGACAGCGTTCCACAAGACCTGCAAGACCAACACTATGAATGCATCGCCAGATGGGGCCTTTATAGTCGCCTTGAGGCACTCGAGCTCTCTGAGTAGATTCGATCGCAATCACAACGTGCAGGCCTTTTACCATGACAGCACCATAGTGCCAACGATGGGCGGACAAAAGTACTCAAGTCATTATTACAAAACAGAGCCGACAGATAGTGAGAGACTACATTTTGAATGAATTATTTTTATCCAAACAAGAGTCTGGAAGATTTTCAACTCTTGAACCTAAATCTTGTCATTTTTATCGCAATCTACAAATATTTTGTTGTAACATGTAAATGTAAAAAAACGTTTTAAGAAACCGTATTACTATCAGGACTTTTAGACGAAAAATAACACAACATATTTAAAAAAGGCTTGGTAGATTAAATAATCAAAAAGTTAAAAGAATATTCTCAAAAAGTGTGATAAATCCAAAATGTAGCTGATGATAATTACAATTGTGAAAAAAAGGTTTTTATTGAAGAGACTTTTTGTTAAATTTCGAATATTTTCTTATAGCACACAATTGGAATCCTCTCATTTAACCCTTTAAAACCCCTTAAATCTTTTTTCAAATAAATAACTGAATAACTGAAAATATATAATCCGAAAGCCTACAAACTCTTCTTCAAAGTGATGTGACTTGATCTATTTTACGACCTTGGATACATGAATAACGATAAGAAAAGTCAATGTTGCTCAGGAGCAACACCGGGGCTTAAAGGGTCAAGAATTAGAATTATTTCTCTCTTCAAAAAAAAGTGTTTTAGACTCAAAAGTTAAAAACCAAACCCATCCATCTCATTCAGGTTTCATACACGACTCCGAGGTTAAGGGCAAGGACCTAAATCTTCTCTCATCGAGTACTAGTCACTTATACCCCAAAGAGAAGCAGTATTGCGACCCAACTCAAGACGCCTCCTACCTACAGGCTAGACCGCCCTTCTCTGCTGGAATTCAACTGCCGAGGAGTTATCTCTATGAGAGGGACGAGTCGAATCATTTAATGAAGGACTCACCAGAGAATGGCGAACGTTCAGAAGAGACGCTGGATGATTTGGACTCTCAGGAGATTGAGCGAAACATAGAGGGTAGTGTACGCGCCAAGGCCAAGACGATCAACATGATGAGTGTGGAGCAAAAGTCGCAGGATAAGCCACCACTTCCGAGGAAGGAACGAGAGAAGAGATTGACAATAAATCGTGTACACAATATCAAGTAGGTTAACGGGTCTCTGTGAATCTGAAAACAGAAGTTTTTTATATTATTTTAAAAGGCCACAATATAGTCGAAATAAATAATAGATTAATCAAGGGTTTCCTAATTTCTCTACATCCACCAGAGAATTAGGAATGGATAAAATTAACTAATCAATGTTTCCTCTTTCTAGTTCTACCCGACCAAACAGTGTCAAAATGTGAGAAAATTGAAATCAACAAACAAAAAATGACCTAGATTTCTCAAAGCAACACCTTCACTAGTCAATATTCCCCCCTTTTCAACTTTAATGCATACATCTTTGCATACATCTTGTAAAAAGGTTCAATTTTACCATCAATTTGATTTCTAAATGTTTTTATATGCCCTTTTTACATTAGAAATTTATTGAATTTTTTAAATTTTTTCAAAAATAACCTATATCCAATATGAATGTTGAATTTTTTTAAATATTAATAAATCGATTTATTATGTACAAAAAGAGACTACTCTTGTGATACCTTTATGATGATAAGTATTTCCTTAATTGAAGCGGTACAGATTTTCCATTAAAAACTAAATGGCTTTTTAAAAACTTTAATAATACCGTTTTTTACTAGAGAAGTATGCATTCTTTCAATCTTTAAAAATATTATTTTGGCGTTTTAAAATTGACACAAAAGGTGTTTCTTTTTCCGATTGAGGTAAGAAAAGGATTTTCTAGATTCAGTTCAATTGTAAGCATCACATCTAGAAATATTTATGATCTCGGGAGCCGGAATATGGGGGGGGAATAAGTGATTCATCGAAAAAATCCATTCTAATACAAAAACAAATTATTCCTAAACCCATGGTTTAAAAAATTAAGAAAATTACATGATGAAATATGTAGGAAAAAAATTTCTTCTTGAGTATTATTGTGTTTTTTATGAACAAATGTGTTTACTAAACACTGTTTAATAAACAGTTTAATAAACAGTGTTTATTCGTCAAATATATATTAAACTATTGACGTTAAGATATATCTATTCAACTTTCTACTCATAAGTAACATGATTTATACTTGCAAGATATGAATTGGATAAATTGAACTAAGGAAGTTCATTACATGTAATATGAACTCAAGGCTATATTTTAAGTTTTGCTCACTCTGATTAAATAGGATTTCCCTTAGAACAATTCTTGTATGCTAGTCTACGTGATCTTATCATTCAACAATGTGAGAGGGAAGCCGGTCAACAACCTTCATGGAGTAGATTTGACTGTAAAATGATGTATGAATGACATTTAGACCAATCAGAAACGACCTCTTAAATGCACTTCTTATTTGAACTTGTGTGTGAGTTGGTCTAGTTACAGAACAAGGATAGACCTTCCATATCGGGATATAGAGGACATGTGTATTATACATTTTATAAACATCCAGCAGACCAAAATTACCTTATCTTTTTAATGAACAAAGCTTCTTTCCGAGAGGAATAATCTAATTTCTCATTCGATTTTGATTAAAATTGCAAAACTAACTATAAAAGTAAATTTAAGTTTAGTCACGTTATTTATGAGTAGTATGTTTTCACACATTTATTATTATTATGTATTTGAATTCGTTAACCGGGTACACTGTACCTATTTTAAGACAAAAAAAATTCGAAAAAGGGATTGATTAAAACATTGCGAACCTTAAGTATGGTGACATAAGGGTGAATAACTCTGCTTAAAATGTGCGTCTTACAATTTTTTAAGCAACTTTATTTTTACTTGTACAGAGTTTTTAATCGAACCGATTCGACACTATTTGGAAAAATCACTGTATACTGTATTTTACTGTATATGCTTTGAGAATTATCATTATGTTTATAGAGAGAATGACTGAAAATCCATTGATAAGAGGGAAGTTTCAATAAATCATTCAAATAATAACTATCCATGGGAAAAGAAATCACGGTAAAAAGGGAATTTATCACTTTAATTTGATATGACAACGACTACAATGTACTTTGCAGTGCTCAGATTATCTTTATTTCTGTTTATAAATCTCTACCCGTCCCCTCTATGCTCCACGACAAAAAAGATGGGGGTAGAAATGATTAAAATCTATGATTAAATCATTCCAAGAACTAATCTGTTTTGTACATTTTTATTTTATAAAAAATGTAAAATCTTCTGTGGTAACATGAGTTTTAAATATAGTTACAGAAAGTGCAATAAAATGTACATAAATTGCACAAGAGGCGATCCTTTCAACTCAGACAATGACTCTACAAAACTAAGGCCGATGCAACTTCAATCAGCACCAAGGGAAGTATCACTGCATTATACCATTCAAGCTTATGATAAAAATTTTACAATGGATTTGAAAGAAGATGCAATCACTTTTCTTAGAAAGAAAATATCCTTCTCTAAAAAATGAAAGGACAACTTGAAAAATAGTTTATTTTATATCTGAAGCCTCTTTCACTATTTCGTAGTGAGATTTGAAAATGGTTATCAAAAGTGATAATTTTCAAGTCTGGTTTGCCATTTTACTAACCGCCCTAATGATCGGCATTCGAAGAGCATCGTAACCCCTAAAAAGAGAATGCATCTGTCAATTCATTTTAGAGAGGAGTAATTTTAATTTGGAACAAAGATTTGTTAATGAACGAAAGGGGGTCTTCTCAATAGTCTTGTGTCTAGAACAACAATCCTGCGAGGTACAGAGATATGTTCCAAGACACCCCTCTTTTCTTTGCCTCTCTAAAAGATGTTTACCCATCTAAAAATTATGACAGCTGTATGCGATAACAGAGAAGATGTTCAAAATGCAACTCTCTTTGTAGAAACCTCATAATCTACCCCGTATGTGTAAGCGAGGCTTGATTGAACCTGTAGGGAGTGTGTGGAATGTGATACAAATTCATTATTGTATAGAAAAATGCATAATTCCTATACAGAACGCACTGTGTGTGCCATGTTTGTTGAGTCAGAGGTTCTTTGCACAAAGATAAGAATTCTTTCTTTAGTCGAGGAGGTAAAAATAAAAACCCTGTTACACTGAGAGTATAGGGTTCTGAGATTACTATACATTTGGCTTTCGAGTTGTATTATTTTATTAACAAGGGGCCAAAGGAAAAACATAAAATTTTAAATTTTAAATTATGAAACTAAAATACAAGACAATAAACATTTTCCTACAGTTTGTTTCTTTTCCAGAATTGATGACCTACATTTTAATAGATATAAAATAAAATTTGTAGGGAAATTTATTCCGTGAACTCAACAACAATTCCATGCAATGTGATGCAAGTCTGTGGAGAGAAGAGAAAATTCATGCATGTACTATGCGTAGTATTTTTTATATAAAAAAATTCATTGAAGAAGTAGTAATTTTTTTTCTATGGACGAAATATAAAAAGGGGTCAATATCTTTATTTTTATCCACAAATTGAGGGGGGGGGTGTCTAACTCATATTTCCCCACAGGTTCGTGGGAAAGTGGCAACATTTAACAAAGAATATTGCACTCTGAGTGAAAAAATTCTCCAATTTTAAATTTGACCTCGTAGTATCAGCGCTAGGTAGGAGAAAATATGAGCTTCCCTTTATTGTACGCAAGTACACACAAGCCTCTACTCTTCTATTTGAGCACAACGCATCTAACATAGATTTGGCGACTCTTTAATTTTACGCGGGGATATCCAAATTTTGTATCATGATACGTTGCCAATCATTACATTGAAAAATGTGCTCAAGAATCAAAATTCACAAGTTACTTATGTAAATACAATTGATCTTGAGCTACAAAGAGAACGGGGGTCGCCATCCCTTGTTCTCCTCCATGTAAAGTACATTTTTAAACTCATTGTCAAAAGCGTCTTAGTTTGTTGGACCATACACTTTGTAGTTTTTCCATCTCCGCTAGTTAAATATTAACATTAAACTATAGAAGTCCATATCTTAATTGATATTGTGAAAATTTATCATAATAATATTCCAAGTTTTGACAGGATGTAGAAATACAACTGGACATTTTGAGTAGGGACACGTTGTGAGCATAGCGAGTATAAGGGACAGGTATTTGTGCACTGGGGGGGCCTAACAACAACAGCCAACTTTGTACTTTTGAGCCAATATGTACATTTTTTGGTTCAGTGATTATTATTTGGATACATTTTTAATTCAATCAAATGCCATACGGAAATGTATTTTTTGCCTATTCAAGTAGTGCCCTTACAAGTAGTGTAAATTGTTAAAAAAAATCCCTCGTGTTTATGCACCAGAAGCCTCATTGACTTAGAAAGTTTTTCAGAGATTTGATAAAGGAATCCTTAGCCTTGTTGCAGTGGAGGAAAATAAACAATTTTGAGAAGGACATGAATCTTTTTTGGGGGAAACTCTTTATCAAAACACTTTTCATAATACACACTCCATGTATCAAGTGCAGTGGGTATTTATAATGGAGAGAAATGCTGTCAAAGTCAAAATTCACATAAGGAATGCTTTGTATTGAAATGCTTGCAATCGCACCCCGAAAATAGAGATAAACAAATTTATAAAAATCTTTTCAGCTTGGAACTTATTTTGTAAATTTATCCACGATTTTAGCAAATTATTCATGAGCAATCATATCTAATCAGTGACTATTCGAGATTAGAAGTGATTCTAGTTGTGCTCAAGGAGTAATTCAGTTTTAAAAAAATATATCTATCAGTTTTTATCAATGTGATTCTCCGCTGGATTATCTGATCCATCCATTTTATGTTCACGTTTTCTGATTCTAACGGTCTGGAAGAATATCAATACGATCATCTTTTCATACAGTTTTGTTGAATGTCTGATTTGAGTATTTTTATAGCGAATTTTGGCAAAATTCTCGCGTAATTCTTGGATATGTATCAGGTCAGGTAACCTTTAATGCTAATGTGTTTACTAAAGGTATGTTTTGACTTCGTCTCACCCTAAGGTACGTTATCCTCTCCGTGATATAAAATTTCGACACCTTACTTATTAGTATTTATTCACGAAAAAAACTATTGCTAGCGTGTGTTTTAAGACACGATCGAATGAGACCTTTAAGATGCACAATTATGGGGTTGAAAAAAGAGACACTGAGCAGGAGAGACAGTTGTATATAAATGTAACACCATTTGTGTGGATCATGTGTCTGGAAACAGGCATCATGTATTTCCCACACTTAGAAGGTCGTTGGGAAGACAGGCCTGAGAACCGTTTTCTCAGACTCCGTAATGAATAATGTACCAGATTAAAGGTTAAATGATTCAGCCTTCCTAGTGGCAGGTAACTGGTGGAAAATTAGCGGTTTAATATTTGCATTGAGACAAAATCACTTGGAGTAAATATTTATTTTGCCCCTGTAGATAAATTCAGTCGAACTTGCACAAATGTCAATAGAAACACGAAAATGAGAAACATGCTTTTCGACTCTTCAAGCTTTGGCAATTTACCTTGTTGCTGGGCGAAAGAGGAGTGAAAAGGGTCTGATTTCACAAATCTTAAATTTGTAGCATACGTGATAAAAAATTCAATTCAACAGTTTCAGTGATCGAAAAAATATTATTTGCTACTTTCAAAACCTTTTTATGGATTTAAGAAAAAATCTTTTTTTATTTTTTATTTTTTGAAAAATTAAATCCCAAGACTTTACAAATCCTATACAAACGGTTATTTCTGTCATATTTAAGATGACACTTTGAAATCTCTCTCGCAAAATAGCACAAACTGGATCGATCTAACCAAGCCTAATAAACTCAACGATCAATTTAATCCATCAAATGATTTGTGAATAAATAAAACGAGACTTCAACTCTTCAAGATTTGTTTGACTAAAGCAATTCTTTATCTCTACAGTTGAATTCAAATTTGTTTCAAATAAATTTGTGAAATTATCAGGAAAAAATACTCATGATCGACAAAAAAGAGGGATTCTAGTGGAAAATGTTAATTCACAAAGATTTCAAACAACAAAAAAGAAATGCTTTTCCGCATAATGAATGCCGATAAAGAATCTTGGAGAGGGAGGAAGTAAGAGCAAAAAAATAGAGAAAGCCATTTGCAATTCGAATAACGCACAAATGTAAACAAAAAATGTACCGCCTTATTAGTTTGTCAACAAGAATCACAAATCAACTGAATAAACGTTTTTCTCTCTTGGACATTCTACGAATTTGTAATCGTGAAAAAAGTACCGAGAAAGAAAAATAAATTGATAGAAATTTTCCGAGTACATTTTTTGTAACGTTTCAATGAAATTAGTATTTTTCTCTCTTTGCATATATAATTAGCCAAGATTGAATTACGTTTTGCACTGGTTTATTATGTTGAGAATCATAGTTGATAAGAATTAGAATATAGATTAAACCAACCTTTAATGTCAAACTGATTACATTGAGTTATTTGACGAGCAACTCACATTTTGGATTTGTTACCGCCTTCTTTCAGATATTCGAATTAATTCCTAGTGGAGAAAAACGAATTAGTAAATCTTTATTAGGACCAGGAGACCTGTGACTTTCAGAGAGAAAATTATCTCTTGATTTTCGGCATAAAATTGACCGTATTTATATTATATACTTGTAAGTAGTTCATTAAATTTAAAACAAAAATCCACTATCAAAACTGAATTTCATTTTGTGTTGTAAATAATCATCAATGAAATCTTATTTTTTAGAAACAGGGATCAAAGAAATTTAATTAATTTATGTTATTTGCAACCCATCATAATCAGCTTCCCCACGGTAATTAATGCAGGAAAATAATTACCCCTCTATTTAAGGGTATAAACAAACCTTTGTTTTTTGTGCGTTAAGGCAAGAAAAAAAGGTAAAATATGAAAATTATGTGTCGCCATTGGGAAGGATTTCAATTAATCAAAATTCCCATGAATTATTAAGCAATCAGAAAAACTGGCAGAGGGATGCAATAAATCACACTGTAGCCTTCTGGGCTGCATGAAGAAACTTCGTTGAAGATGCAACAACAGAAAACCTCCCCACCACCTCTTCGTACGACTTTCACTTAAAACCAGAGAGAGAGAGACGCCTTTAATACAATGCCCCTTCGTTGTGCAAAGTATGTGACATGAGCGAACAAACCCTGTTGTGTTTCTTACCCTTAGACTAGTAGGGGTCTCGTCTGTATTTCTGACGTCATGTCTGACTGTAGTTTTTCCTTGAAAAAACATGTATTTATTTAGTATAATTTTACAAATTTTTATTCTCTACATCTCAAAGATATTCCATCAGTAGAAAATGTGGGGGCAAGCTTCGAGTTACCGTATCACTAGGCTGTATTACATAAACATTAGGCTTGGTAACTATTTCTCGAGTTATATACAAATGTTTACGCTGTTTTTGGCTATCACTAGGAGCGATAGAAAGGGAAAATCATTCTCTTAGAAAATCTTGTAGAGCCCGGCTAGATTATGGAAGAGACTGGTTGGAAAATCAATAATCCATATGTGAAAAATGATTATACATTTATAGGCTTGCTAATAAATGAAGGAATAAAATTTGCGTGGGTTTTTCTGTACCTCTCCTTACACTTTCACGAGGCTTGTCTATTGTGTGGAGGGGAGGGAGGGCTACAATAAGGCTTGGATGGAACAAAAATAATCAATCAAGTTTGTACCTAGAAACCCTGTTTACATTCTGTACACTGAATACATCAAGACGTTGCTACAATATGCTTTGTATGGCTGTGTGTGTGTGTGCAAAGTATGATGATTGTAAGACTCTGTTATTGGAACCTTCTTCTAGAGAGAGAAAAAAAGTTTTATTTCCTCCAAAATACACAATCCTTCTTAATAATCATTTCCTGTAGAAGACCATGTAGCAAGTATTTTATTGATTGTAAACATTGAGAGAAGATATGAAAAAATTTCACGAGACTGCCTTCTACACACAAAAACACGTAAACCCGACTAAAAATACTTGACCCTCTTCCTTTCGAGTGTAAAAGTTTTGAATGAATTTTCATTGAAAAATATCCTACTACAATTGAAAAAAGAGAGAGGATGATCATGTCCAATAACTAGTATGAGAAAATGGACATTTATTGATTCCCGTCCACATATCTCATTGCTCAAAGTTAGCGATGAAAGCGAAATGTATCAAAATAAACGTACATTCCACGCTGCTTACAATGGGGGAATTGTAAGAGAGGGAGGAATAAGAAAATGTCATCTTGCTCAAATGAGAAATCTGAGTAGAGGGATGGTGGGTGGTAGAGATAGTGAGAATATCTACTCTCCCCGATTACTCCCCCACCAACATACACTAGAGATAATTCCAACGGAACTTTAATGATTGATCCAAAGAAAAAGAAAACAGTTTTCATGTTGTTTATAAAATATATATGTATAGATTTTGGTGTATTCCTTTTACACTTTTACACAATAATCAGAAGGATAAATATATAAATTGTAATTAAATGTAGAGCGCATTTCGGTCCAGAAGTGAATCAGAAAAATAGATCCAATTGGGTAGAAAAATATTGTTTAGTAAAAAAATATAATCTTTCGTTGTAATTAGTTGTAACTGTAGTCTTTTTGTGATTGCTGTATTGGAATCTCGTTGTTTTGTTAAATCTAACTAGTTATTACTTTCCGTTGAATCTGTATTAATGGTGGAAATGTTTGCTGAGTTTAGACTAGGAAGGAGGGAATTGTCAAATTGCTGGCCAGCGTGTCTGGCCAAGTGGACCTTCAAATGGTCGCTACGCTTAAAGCGCTTCGAGCAGACTAGACAACAAAAGTTCCTCTCGCCAGTATGAGCCCTTCGGTGCCGGGAGAGCTGGTCGGCCCTAGTAAACCTGGCACCGCAGTCGGAATGTGAGCAAATGTACGGTTTGTCCCCGGTGTGAATGTAGGAATGCTCCTTGAGGTGGCTTCTCTTGTAATAGGCCTTGTTGCAATTGGGAAAGGTGCAAATGAAGCGTTTCTTCCGCGACTCCAGGTCCTTCGCGAGGCTGGTGATCTCAGCGGAGTCGCGGCGTTGACGCAGCTGGAAGAAGGAGGTCGGTTTACCGGGTTTTATCACCGCTCCAGCGGTCTTGATCAGATTCCGCAGCCAGTCAACGTCGACCTTCTGGCTACTGTCGGAGCTGTTGACGGACTCGTTATCACAGTTGGAGCCGGGGTTTTCACTAGACACCTCTCCGTCGTTCGTCTTAACCACCAGGGATATTGGGGCACTGGGTTCTTCGTGGAAAGTCTGTTGTTGTTGACTGAGGGATTGGAGGAATTGTGACATCAGCTTGGAGCTGGCCGAATCCGCCAAGCTTTCCTTGTGCATCGAAGAGTCTATGAGTTTTGAGATGGTGAAGGACTCTTGGCTGCTTTCGGTTATTTTAGGGACAAAGTTGTTATTTACGTTTGGACAGGAGCCGAGGAGTATTCTCAATTGGTCTATTGAGTTTGAGGAGATTGTGGGCGGTAGAATCTGTGGGAAGTTATTCATAGAAAGGGGTTGGTCTTGGAATTGAAACGGAAGTGTTGATGATGTGAGCAGCATCTTTGATAAATCCAGGCTCGTTGAGGGAAATGTGTGGTTCTTGTCAGACATTACTGCAAGACATGTATCGTTGATTCTGTTGACTAATTGAGTAGGAAAAATGTTGCAACTTTGATCATGTTATACAGAGGACTAGTTAACGTTGAGTATTTATCATCAAGTCACATTCAGAGAGTAATATTCATTCAAGTGTATTTTACTCTCTATCACTCTTTACAAATTCATTGAAACACTGGCATCCTATTGGCTGCAGGGTAGAATAGTGAATAGAAAATTACCAAGTCCTCTCTCATTGGCCCATACAAGTCTATAGCGTCTCAATACACAATCAGTGTACGTGTGTGCACTCATATGTTCGTGTAAAGGAGATAGAAATCATCCTAATCTATCTGAGAGCTGCACAGGGAAAGGGAGGCATATGTGAATAAATTACATTCATTTATCAAAAATGCCCAACAATTAATCTGGAATTTCGAAAGAGTAACAAAATTGCAATCTCTCTTTCCCACAATTGTCAATTGATTCGGAATGAAGATATATTCTCGAAAAAAAGAGAGACTTTAACTCGACAACGGAAAAGGGGAAGTGATTGGGTGGAAAGAATAACAGTGAATCGTTTCCTTACCTAGGGACTTCCTGAAAAGTTTTAGTCGTCAACTGTTTATTTATATATTCTTTAAATATTTGCTCTCATGTAACGATATAACCGTGTCTCTCTCTCTTTCTTGCAAGAGAGTTTCCAAGGTCAAGCCTATACTTCTTAAACGTTCAAAGTCAACAAGAAAAACATTGCTTGGTTACGCACACACATGAACTAGAATAAACAGCGTAGTGGACACTCCTTTTTCTCTTGTACACAAGGCCTCTTTAATTTCTAGGCTCTCTCTCACTCTTCAAAGATAGCTTGGAATACAAAGTTCGAATTTTTTCTTTCTTAATTACAACACCACAAAAGAAAATCAATATGAAAGCCTTTTTTGAAGATTTATTTTTGTAAAATGACTGCTTTTTTAATATTTTAACTCACTGTTGACATTTTGGTTCCTGGCAATGGTTGGGCCTAGGGGTCTGGAAAAGAATAGAAAGAATTAAACAAAGCACCAAAAAATGTATAACGAATGCTCTGGGAGAATGAGTACAGTGTACCATAAGAGATTGAAAAAGATGCTTCAAAGTTTCATATAAAATCTCATATAGCGTACAGATCCGATTCCTGTAACCGAGTTTACTTGATGAATAGTTTCAATGGCTATGAAATTAAAATGTGTGTCAACTGGCTAAAATTGACACATCCACCCCCCCTAGAGGAGCATAAAACAAAAAAAAAACTATTTCAAATAAAAACATTTTTAATTCAAAATCCCCCCCCCACGAATTAGTAGACTTTGTAATGAAATAGACTGAGAACAGAATGGGGGTTTGGCAGAATATGTGTGAGATAGAATGCACGAGATAAAATTGATTTTGCAGACTAGAAAAAGGGGTGTTATACAATATGCGATGTGGTGTTCAATTCAAAGGTTATTATTATTATTTTAACACAAGACGTACACCTGTCTGAAATTACATTTTTCTTTTGACGTTACACGTAATAATTCTCTCTCTCTCCACTCGGTGTAATTTGTACAATTCCATTTTCTTAAAGACAAAATATATTTTCTCTTTCACATGAGTCATGAACACTCAGGGTTTCTCTCTCTCTGCATTCGCAATTTACATTCTTTGTACATTGCATTTTAATACAGATTATGTCATGATGAATATGGGAAGGTTTCTCTATTGCAAGGGGTGTGTTTTGTGTAATTTATTATTTACATTTTAGAAATGCATTTTTATCAATGTAATTTGATATTCATTTAAATACACACTGTAATACAAAAAGGGGCTATTGCTGGAATTTGAAATGGATTATAGGAACTGGACGAGTTGAACTTCTAAAACTAAATTTTCTATAGGATGATATCACATGTCTACTTATAAGTATACTGTTAACTTAAATATTTAAAAACAACATAATATAATTGCCTTTTTTTTGTTGGAAAATATAGATAAAAACCATTACCTAATAGTTTGAAATTTTAACGTGTTATGCAACTTTTTAGGGAGAATTGTGGGATATTTGTGGAATTATCTAGCATTTGGCTATGAACTAAATTCAAAGAAAAAAGCATCACCCACTCTGATCTACTACTTTGTAGTAGGTGAAACTTTCACTTGAAAAAAAAGCATAACCTGAGTTTTATTTCCGTGAATCAACATCTCGTAAAATTAGGTTTTAATTTAATTATTCATAATCAACGATAAACAATAATTGAAAAAAATGAAATCTTAAATACCCCAACTTGAAATCTACTCGCAAGTAAAGTTTTTTCTAAGAAAGAAGGATATTTTAATGTAATTAGTTTAAACTAATTGATATTCTGCTAAATATTTCACTAAAAATATTGCACAAGTGAATTCAGTGAAGAATTAGAGAAATTTGAAAGCCCTAATCATTGATCAGTGATCAAGTTCCCAAAAACTTGTTACTTTCCAAAAATAATAATCAAGTGTATATCTACTTGTGAGTAGCACGACTTATACATTACTCTATAATGTATATTTCTATAGATGTCGTTTAGAGTATAATTATACAGTAGATTTTGTACTAGACTCTTACGAATTTTTCAATTGTTCATCTTCCAGGAAATAGAAAACCTTGAAAAGTTTTGAGTCAGAAATTAGTCTTATTTCAGCACGAAGATGAGAAAAAAGTGTCGTGTCAAATTTAAATTTTTAATTTATCCACTTAAAAAGTCCCTGGCAGGACATGGAGTTAGAGAAAAAAGTTGAAGATAAAGTTTGTTCAGAGAACTCTAAAATTCATAACGCAGAAGAAATTTCCAAGTTATCTCTTCTAGATTTCATATGGCAAGGTTAAAGGAGAATTGATCGTTGGGGAACATGAAATATTGACATTTTAAAATCCTATTCTCTATGCTCATATGCTACCAGAATAATTCCAGCCACCAATTTATTGCAAGATTTATACATATCAATCTTTTTATAATAACGAATGCCTAATCCTTCAAACTTGATAAGAAATAAAGAGGGCATCTATCTGCAAACCCCATGATTAGTATTTACACAAGTCTATCTTTTTGAATATCATAAGGGATTTGAGAGGAGAAAATGATGCAGAAAAAATCTTTGGAGGGAAGCTAAAAAAACACATTTATTAATAACTTCATTTATTGCCCTACATATTGACTTGCACAGGAAGTTCCGATATGTGACATAAATTGAATGTAATAAATTATGTCATGTTGTTGAGAAGTGACTCTTGGAAGAAAAGTGGTCTGTTGGTAAATAACATCTCAAAAGTTAATATACAAACAATCCGATAATCTCGACGATAAAAATCTCCTTTCCTTAAACGTTCCAGGGGATGTCTTTGTATATTATTACATCTTTTGTGGAAACTCTTGCGATCAATGAAATGCTATCTAAAATTTTACATTTTTCTCGGCTGACAACCCAATTTGGGCCACTAAACAAAAATCAAGCTTTATAGAGAAATTATATAAGACCTCGTCTGATAATGTACCAAAAATTTGAATTTGAATGGCGCTAATTGAATTGGCAACGTATTCTACGAAAAATATCTATCTAAAAAAGAGAAAATAGAATTGATCCTGATTCCAAAAATGCGAAAAGTCTAAAATATTAATGGGTAGAGTTCTAGCAATTTCTGATTGTTAATTTGACTTGAAAATTCAAATTTCTCACAGGATGAAATCCTAGCCAATCAAATACAGCCGCTTGATTGAAAGCAAAATTTAAAATCTAGAGAAATCTTATTGTTATATTTATTTCTAAATGACCTCAGAATTAACTCTTTTGAACGCAGTCTTGATCGAATGAAAATTAATTACTGATTTTAGCCCAATTTTTGGGAGCAAATACACTTTTTTCAACCCTCTAAAGGTGAACCTAGTCAAGAGTTTCAAGCCCCCACTTGGACGTAAGAAATGCTGCAATCAGGAAATAGGAAATACAGTTCAAAGAAGATACACTATAATCTGATAATAATAATAATAGGGAACAAGGTGTACACGGAAGCATACATTTAAAGTACAAATTATTAAAGAGGTTATTTAAAGAAGGAAATACAGTACTTGGATTATATAGAGACATAAAGTTTCCCTACTTCATAGTGAAAGAGGACAGAGATAAAGATAAAAAAGTAAGAAAAAAAGTAAGAAAAATCACACATTGTAACGAAAAAGTGATGGGAGATTGGTGTATTAGGGGAAAGTGCACATTGTACCTGCATACATAATGTGTCAAAAAGAATCTAGCGATATTGTTTCATTGTCATCAATAAAGAAATTAAATGTCATCTAGTAAAAGTGGATAGTATTATCGTTAGTTTGCAGAGAGAGAGTTACCCCTATTCCTAGCAAGGGGGGGGGGAGATAGCTCATTTCATGTGATCTAATGACGGATGGATTCTGCTTTGGATTCAATTCCTAGTCGATTTTGGACTTGCCAAATATTTTAGCCCTTGGAATTAAAGCTGAAAAGTGTCTGATCAAGAAGTCAATAGTAATTTACAAACCAAAATAATGCTTTCTTCATGTCAGAAAAAATGTAATCAAGTGTTCATTGATTCCCGCAAAATTTTAAATAGCATTTTCGTATCGCTTGTGAAATTTAGACTTGAAACAAAAAAAATACATTTAATTTTTCATCTTTTAAATAGGAATGTTACCTACTAATAAGTAGAAGGTGATTTTTGTCAGTTTTTCAAGGAAATAAGACTATTTAGATAAAGCAAATATAGATCAAAGGGAGGTAACTAATTCGCGACAAGTAGAATGGCAAGCCAATGCACTAGCCACTGATCGAGAAGAAATTTTTAGGTTTCAGAAAATAATTATTGAACCGAGAGTACGCTCTATTTCCTTGATTGCTTTTATTCTTATGTAATGTAGATCTGTAAGCTAAAGTATTTACAATTTTGTAATTTCTATAGAAATCAAAGTTCTAAGGCTTGAAACCGTCACAGTATCTTGCAAAGAGTATTCAAAAATAAGATTTTAAAACAACGCTTTAATATCCGAAAAAGTGAGCAATATCCATGCTAAGGAACCATCAATAATATTGATTTGTCTAATCGAAATAGGAGCAAAGTAGGAATCTACTACTTCCAATTCTCTGAATTTTTAATGAACTTTGGGAGTTGTAAATGATGTCAGAAAGGGTGAAAGATTTATTATTGCAAAATCGAGACTTTGCCACAGTCAAGGGTCAATCATTTTATCTCGATAGAAATGTGCACTCCAAAACAAAAAGAAGTGAGAAATTCATATTTTATTAAGAAAACATTGTACAAACTTTGAGATAAATGCGAATCAATTCAATATTGATAATAGTGCTGATTATTATCGGAAGAGGAGAGAAGGTAGTCGGTTTTGAGGGTTGGGTAACCCGAGTTCACTGACGATGTCATAAAGATGTCATTTGATGTAATCAATATTAACGGTTGTCCAGTGTCAATGTACTCGTCTGGCATTATTTGGTTCATTAGAATGTTGTCTGAAGATGAAGGATCCTAAGAAAAAAAATTAATTTAACTGCTTTTAGATCAATAGATCAATTGTTTCCGTTTTACAAGAAGATATATAAACAAGAATATTTTCTAAAACAGTAGATCCGATTGAAGAAATTTGCGAAAATTTTTGAATATCTTACTCAAGGAGAATGTGAAAATCCTGATTTGAAAGTCGGGCAACAATTTTCAAGTTGAATGAATAATTGTAAAATTTTCAATTTAGAAATATAGTTTTGATCTGATTCTTGTGAGAATTTTATGTTTTTCAGTAAATTGTAAAGGCTTTTTATCTATGGCTTGATCCAATTTCATAGTTCAAAAGTTTATTTTTGGGCAAAAACTGAGGATTTTTTTGAATATTAGATCTATTAATAATATTTCTGAAACCAGTTCGATACTGAATCGTTATTCAGGAAAAAGTAAGAGTTACCCAAAACTGGGAGACTCCTTTCCTGTATTAGAAGACTCATATTCTGTGAATAAGAGTTACTGTTATAATTTTAATTCCGAACATCTCTACTTTAAAAAAAAGATTCAGTGCAAATTTGAATTACGTGGGTAAGGTTTCTCCTTGAAGACCATGATTAATTACACTATTTTTGATTCAACAATCTCAAAGCATTTTCGTTTTAAATTGTAGAATGATTATTAGGGCTACCAAATGCTTTTTTAAACATGGGAATTAGTTTATCTTCAATTAGATAGAAGAAAAATCGAACTCTCATGTCTCTAAAATACTTAGAAAAGAATGAACATTAGCTTATTTTACGACCCCTTGCATATTTTTATTTCAAGTTAATGTGAGAATATTTTTAATGGAGTAGGGTTCATTTTAACTCTTCAGGTCAAAATTTGAGCATCACATTTTTCTCAATCAAAATAGATATACTTTGGGAAATAAATACATTTTGCTTATTTCTGGTATTGCTATGCCTATTGATTACTATCAAAATTCATTGATAGTTTTATAAAAAAAATTGTTGAAAATCATCAAGAAATTCTCTTAATCGTCACATTGTGAAAACGACACTCAATCCGATTACTCATCTGTATATCGAAAGGAAAGCGCAGCAAATGTAAATTTATCACCTGCTGGGTTAATTTAATAATGATAAATTACCATTTCCCCTTCTAGCCTTACACAAATACCGGCTGTGTAAAAGGATTTTTCAAGGCCCGTCACACTTTTTAGGAAATGTTGTAAATACACTCTTAAATGCTTTCATCAGGAGAATGGTATGCATACTTTGGATTAAAAATTTCCAATTAAATTAGCCAAACATAATGATTTGAATGAGGGAAAGTTCGAAGGGAATCGATTGAAGCATCTATCCGTATATAAAAGAGAGAGGGAATGAATATTTAAAAATGCATTCAACTGAAATATAAATTCTCCCCATTTCTTTGAGATAGATAAATCATACTTCAGTTTGAAATAATAAAAAAAATTGCAATTTTCATCAAGTCTCAATGAAGGGATGCACCCCGAATTGAGTGTTATTGCATAATAAATAAGTAGATGGTCGAGAAAAAGCATTTCTTCCTCCAGAACAAAGAATAATAAAAAACCATGTAATATTGGAGAGAGGGAGAGAACGGGAGAGAAAAAAAGTTGAAAAAAAGTGTAACTTTCTTTAATAATCAACGCTTCTTTAACATAACCGATTCTGTATTACACAATATGTGATTCTTTTATCTAGACCAAGTATATATTTATTCTAGTGTTGTTATTAGACTATACTTGAGAATTTTTACTCATTACTTGATGATGTAGAATGTAGCTACATTAATTAAAATAGAGACAGGCACTAAACTTGAACTCTGGTACACTTTTTACAGAGATGCACTTTTCAGTCTAACACAAGATACTTGAAGATTTTCGCTTGAAATTAGAAAAAAATGGC
This sequence comes from Gyrodactylus salaris, assembly GCA_000715275.1. Taxonomy (NCBI): domain Eukaryota; kingdom Metazoa; phylum Platyhelminthes; class Monogenea; order Gyrodactylidea; family Gyrodactylidae; genus Gyrodactylus; species Gyrodactylus salaris. The sequence goes on from JJOG01003501.1 coordinate 47,103, forward strand.
TAATTGATCCAATCAATCTCTTCTAGACAGTCTACTATTGGTTGAGTGGAGTTTGAATTAACAATACTCATCATGAGATCGAACACGATTAGAGAAATCATATTTTAACAAATACCAACTACGGATTCCTAAAGGTCTTGCAAGCCTAGATTCCAGAGCTATAGAGAGAATTTAGTAAAACGAGAAAGGTCCAAGACTTTTTTAGTTCTTAGTTTAAAAGTAGAAATGTTGTCAAACTTTTACTAAACATAAAAAATATTCGATTCACAAAAGAGAAGGAACTTCTTAGACGTCAGACTTACGAAAAAGGAAGACGGAACAATGAAGAGGAACAGAAAGAAAACATACTCAAGAAGATATCTGCCGTTATCGTATAAAATTTGACTCATTACCGGCTTAGTCAAAAGAATCAAGAGAATCGTGAGCGAAGAAGAAATTCGGGATGAAAAGAGGACTATTTGGCAAATCCTGGCAAGTAATGCATATCCCGAAAAAATACTCAGAGAACGTAATTGAAAATAACTCTTTGAGCGAAAACGACCAAACCCTGTATATGAGACTCAACATCAAAGGTGATGGTTTCAGTCAAGATATTAAGAGAAGTCTGAATTATGACGGAATGAGATTACGAATCATATTCAAGAATTTTCAATCTTATTGAGACAAACTAAGCTCTGAGGAGAAAAGCAATCTATTATACATTTTCACTGGGGAACGTGGATTACCTACATTGGTCATACGACACGAACGCTATCAAATAGAATCAGAGAACATGACAGAAGACCTGGATCTTCAATTTTCTTGCACAAATCAGAATGAGAGGTATGTAGGACAGGTGGGATAAGGTCAAAGTTCCGTATCTTGAACAGAAACTCTAGCATTGACCTGCTCAACCTGAGAATTATGGAAAAACTCTACATTGTGACGTTAAGACCAACTCTGTGTAAGCAAGTGAACCTCATGCAATCTTAGGGATTAAGATGGCCAGGATGAACGTTTTTTTCTTCTGGAGTCTTTTTCGAAAATAAAAATACTACAAAAATTTCTAAATAACTACGTTTAGACAGAATTCATTACAAACTATTTATAACAATTTTGTTATTAAACTTTTATCCCGATTGAAGAACTGATGATTTCGCTAGAAATATACGTTTTCTTCACTTAAAAAAATGAATCATGAAACAGACTCAACTTGATTTCATTTGATTTCTTGAATAATATTTTTTATAGATTTCATTGGAATGAACCTTCAAAGTAATTTTTATCATAAAAATAAATTTAAATCAAACATATGGCGGTCTCTGGTGTAAGTGAACGGATTATCGAGATCAAGAGCATACTTATTGAGACAAAACACAGACGCCCCTGAATTTAAAAGGTTTAATAAAAGTAGATACAGTGCTTAAAAGGTGGTACTTGAGTGTCAAAATGATAAATCACCTCTTTTAATTATGAAAATAGATTAGCAGAGATGACAAGAAGAATTGTCAATAACAATTAGAAAATGAACCATCAATATGTGCAACTTTCTGGAGAAGCAACCGTTGAATAAATAACATAGCATTCAATCAGTAGGACTACACACACAACCTAACACGAAATGGGATCATTATTTGGTCTCACGGTAGGCAATGTACCATCATCATTATCAAGTATTCAATAATTGTGTATGTGTTGTAGAGTGATCTATTATCATCTGCAAGTAAATAAATTGTGTTTGTGTGTGATCTTTTAATTGATGGGTACACATAGAAGAAGGGAATTCTTCGGAGACAATGATGGATAATCCCGATAATAATAGATGATATTTGTGGAAGGGAATCTGAATGTAATTTTAGGCAAGAGGGACTTATTTGGCCGAGATGGAGATTTTGTTTTGCAAAAATACATCTACGTTGAAATCAATTAGCTTTGTTGTATTTCTTGGAATACGCTTATGCTTGTCAATCGGAGATTGTTTACAAATTTTAATTTCTTGCCAATTTAAAAAATTTAATTCAATCTAAATTATCGGTGATTACATGAGTTTTTATTCTCGAGTTTTCCTTTGCAATAAATGATAATTTAGAAGAAATTAGGTACGATTAGAAGGAGTGACCTAAGGAGTTCTTTCATGTTTTTAACTTCAGAATACTCAGAATTACAGCAAGTGGATACCGCACGAGCTTATAGTTCAGATCTTGTTCCATCTGATTATCATATTTTCAGGTCTCTACAAGATTTCTCTGAAAAACTTGAGAAATTATGATGCTGTCAAAAAGGGCTATTTTTGAGTATATTGCTTCGAAAGATGGTAATTTCTGGTCTAGAGGCATAAATGGACTTTAAGAACGTTTAAGAAGAACAATTGATGCGAATGGTTGTTATTTCGATTATCGAAATTCGATGTATAAAGTCTTATATTTTAAAAGTTATTTCAATTTTAATGTTGGCTAAATTAGTGCAAGTTGAGATGAACTAATCTCGACAAAGCATATTTTTGTGAGTTCAAACTTTAAACTTCAAAGTCAAATTTGCCTATTTTTTAAGTCAACTGTGAGATAATCTCTTGTTCCTAAACATTTTTATACAAAATCCCTTATTTATCGTTCAAGTCTAATATTTTAAAGAATAGGCTTAATTTTAGCTTCGTTATCTTTCTTAAACTTGACTTGAATTCTTGAAACTAGATAGACTTGTTTATTGATCATCTCTTAAGGAATCTTTGGTAATAAAAAAATAGATGAAAAAGAAAACTCAAAAATTCTACAGCCCTAGAATCTAGGCTTGCAGTGATGAATAAGGGTGCCAAAAATATGAAGAATTATTCGCAAATACGGAGTTATATAGTTTTTATAGTTATATTGAGCTAATTACATGATTAAAGTGAGGATTAAAATGAACCAAGCTAATAAAAAGTCTCAAATAGAGCTGATTTCGAAAAATATATTTTTTAAAACCCTATTAATGAGTCGCAATCCCGACAATCCTACGAGAGGAAGGAATGCTGGAGAAATATCTGCAAACTTCCTATGTGTGTGTATTCAAATGAAAATTAATAGTACAATGGAAATATTTGATAACCAAGGGCATCCGATAATAACGATTGATAGACCATTCATAAAAAAATGAATCTTTTCACATCTGACAGTAAATTGTATTTTGAAAAGAGAGAAAAATATATCTACTTTATAGAGCAGAATATTCTTTAAATTTATCTATTGTGTTGTCAGATCTGATTGAAAACAAAATATAAATTAATAGAAGAATTTACATTGGGAAGGATATCGAGAGATCTAGAGATTCTTAATCGAAAGGAGACTGAAATCTGTTGATGGCCAGAGGCGGTTAAGCGTTTTAGTCGGTATTCTTGCACTAATAAGCAGAGCAGTAATAATGCAAAATGAGGAGGCTAATTTCATATAAAATAACATACGTCGACCCCTAAACTGTACCCAAAAGGTGATAGAAGAAACAAGCCTCTCCAAGAACTCTAAATTAACCATTAGAAGTTTTAATTCTATCTTTTTCCTATGCTGTAATTGAATTTTGGCCAATATTTTCACATCTCATTTTAAGTTGGGAACCCATATACTTATGAGAGAATAAATATAATTTTTTAAATGAAATTAAGATAAACTCACGGTGAAATAGGCTTGCCTTGGGGAAGAGCTGATAAATGAAATCTTTTCACAGGTGGACGGTGTGGCCCGATCAATAGCATCTTGTGCAACCTTCAGAGGAGACGACATTTGAAGATCTGGATCAACCTTTCTGAACTTGCCCGGATTCATAACCCGACCGCCGTCTCTTGTCCTACGGTCCTTTGTCCAAATGAAAATCGCTACGAGGATACTGAGAAAGGCCGCCGAAAAAATCATCACAAGGCCCCCGATCAGGGCCTGCATAACAACTCCCTTAGCGAAGGACCTCTTCACCGAGTGATCCTGTCCTCTAAGGCCACCATCTTTTGGACTGTTGCTCATTGGATACTCTTGATCAGAGAGCCAGATAGATTGGCTCTTGTTGGCCATGGTTCGAATGTAGAAGACCGATTCAGATAAAAGCCGCGGTTGGCCGTTATCAGCGAGGAAGAGATGGATTTCATAAATTGCATCATCTTTTACAGCCTTTTCATCGATGAGAGACAGGTAAAAGTGTTCTTTATTCCTTCTGATCTGAAAATACTCTGAGCCGTTACTCCTTGGCAGTAGGCTGATCGAGATCTGTGAATTACTGCCAAGGTCTTCATCTCTGGTGACGAGTTTAGTGATGTACTTTTCCTGATCGTCATTAACGTTTGTGAGATATTCGATAATTGTATTATTTGTCGGATGCTTTAGGATCGGAGGACTGTCATTGACATCTTCGATTACTACTTCAAATGTGAGACTTGTTGTCAGTTGTGGTCGGTTAGAGTCTCGTGCGATTATATTGAGTTGGAGTTGTGAATACTTTTCCCGATCAATGTTCCTGACCAACACCACATCACCGTTAGGCTCAACTTTGAAGCTTTCATTAATTATGTCGAAAGAGTCGCTTTTATTCGGATCGAGACTAACACTGACCGTGTCATTCACATCTCTATCAAGGAACTTTAGTTGCAAGATTTTCTTTGGGACAATTTCAGCCTCGCTTAGGAATATTGTCCTCTGGTTGATCAGAGTCAAAAGCTCGGGAGGATTGTCGTTGACATTGACCACATAAACTCTCATATCCATCTTGGCGGAATGATATCTCTCCGGTGGCTCATTGTCATTCACGATTATGGTAAAATTGTATTCCTTTATTTGCTCAAAGTCTAATTTCCTCGATAAATACAAAATGCCCTTGTACCTATCAATCTTGAATGGGAGCCTTTCCATGTCTGAAGATTCAATATAAAAATCAAAGTTTGTATTTTGCCTAAGATCCACATCGATCATGTTGAAATCGATAATCCGATGGCCGATTGGATGATCCTCATTGATCCGCAACTCCTTCAGGGTCTCGTTGGGAAAGTCTCGAAATTCGGGAGGATTATCATTGACATCAATAATATCTATTGGGACTTTAAAGTCAGCAACCTTCATCTCTACGGCCATGTCGGTGCATTTGAGAAGTAAATTCATCCGATTGACCATTTCAAAGTCGACCGACTTCAGAAGGACAATCTCGAAAGTTGTCACAAAATTCAGACTGGAAATGTAGTGCAGGGCAAACGTCTTATCAAAGTCATCATCTAACTGGCATGTAATCTTCCCTTCGGAGATTGAATCTAAATCTGTTATATTAATCCTCTCAATAACTTGCATTGGACTGGTATCTTCCCTCAAGTGAATTATTGTGGCATTCTCAATGCTCGGAAAATTGTCATTAACATCAATGACATTAATTTCCACGCCGATAGTATCTGTCAAGGAGTTATTGAGCCCAGAACTAATGACAAAGGTTAGATTGAACGCTTTATCGGTCAAAGACTCATAGTCCAGCGGCTCCAGGAGACTAAAGTGGCCAGTTTTTCTGTTTAGATGGAAATTTTTCAATACATTTGGCACTGAAGATAGGGTTAGGTCAAAGAACACTTGGCCATGTATGCCAGCGTCTTTATCATGTCCACTCAGTTGAAGAAGTGGATTCGGAGGAAGATAGGCTTCTTTGAGATCAATTCTCTTAACTATATCTGAACTAAACTCTGGAGAGTTATCATCAAGGTTTATCACTTGAATCTCTAGGAGAATGAAGCCCTCCCTTGGCGGATTACCGCCATCACGAGCGATAACCTTCATGAAGAATGTCTGCATCTCTGGGTTCTCATAATCCAGTATCGAATGCTTCACAAATTCGAGGTATAATTCATCTGGATCGTTCTGATTTAATTGAAATATCTTTGTAGAGATGCCATCTCCAACTAGGTCGTAGCGCATGACGCAATTATCGCTAGAGTCATCGTCCTTAGCTAATGGTATCCTCTCACGCCAGGGGCCGTTTAGTCTATATTCCCGAAAGTTCTCTTCCACCCTAATCAACATTGTCTGATTCGGGAATGTGGGCGTGGAGTCGTTTAGATCGAAAATGTCAATTTCTACCTGCACTCCGATCTTGGTCTCAATCCCATTGTTGATCGGCAGGAAGTATACGTTAAACTTCATCTGACATACCAGATCACTGCAACACTTGATCAACTTGCAGATGACGTCTCTGTCAATGTGTTGTGATGTGAGCAGCTCGCCATTTGGGCGCACGATAAAGTACTCGCCGAGAGAGAATTTCTCACGGCCCATTATGTTAATGAAATATTGGCCATCATTTAGACGGTCTATTGGAAAGTCCACTGTCTGTTGTATGATGTTCCCTATAACGGTGGACGATTTAGTCTCATCCGAGAGGATAAAGTTTACTGTCAAGTTTTTCTTGGAGATGATCAGGTTGAGTAGCAAAGATAGAATTATTACAAACATTATAATCCCAATCGCTTATGACATTTTGGATAATTGGAATGAATATACACAAATGATGGATATAATTCTACTGGAAAATGATAATTACTAAATGAGGAATTATAATACAACTTTTGCAACAATTTGATTGGATGCTACAATTTTATCCAATAAAGTGTTCACGTTTTACAAATGCATTAATGAAATTGACTCACATTTCCTTCTCTTGATCTAAAAAAGGGTTTCATTAATGAATTTTTACACATGGTTTTTTGGGACTGCTCAAGAAAACTTGAAAAATTACACTTTTTGAAATAACACAGAATGCTAAACGTTGGCTAAGAAAATAAGAGAAGAAGAATCTACGCAAATCGACATTTGAATTAAAGAATAAAAAAATTATATACAACAGCCCTGTTAGAAAAACCTCTTAGGTTTGTAGATTTGTCAATTTCCTATTGTCTCACTGCCTACTACAGAAATAACATTTAACAAATTCATCATTGTAATAAGATGAGATTCCTGGATGAAACCATGTTTTTCATTACATTCTACATTGAAGGGATACTCAACGCGACAAGAAAATTTGAGATTATCGCTTATTCAATAATATCACGTTTCGATAATTACGTGGATATTAGTAGAAAAGCGATCTACCGCCTGTCTAGGAAAAGATGGAAACAATTTTCAATTATTACTTATCTGCAAAAAAACTAAGTTTTCGAAAGAATTTTTTTAATTTAGTTTTTATCAACATGATTTTCATTCTTCAGTGTGTCGTGGGCAGGAAAACATCCAACTAACCGATTATTCTTTTGGTTGTTCTAGTTACCAACAATGCTGTTCTTATGATTCTAGAACCTGATTAACAAACCGTCCTAATTTCGATGAGTCTTTCATTTAAGATATATTGTAAGAAATATTTTGAAGAAGACGTCCTCAGAAATGATTAGCTATTTCCAAAGAGTTCTGATTCGCATTGTAGAGTATTATTCAAATGTCAAAAACCGATGCTGTATATAAACAGGAAATGGACAACCTGATAGAAAGAATGCTTATTTTTGATTCTTTCAGAGAAAGATAAAAGAAAAAATATCATTTTGACAAGTAACACATTATGGTTAAATTTAAAGATGATCTAAACATCAGAGTTGAAATGTCTTGTTTTTCTAAATCTCGGTTAAAAAAATACTAATTTTAACGTAATTAAGTAATTATCTCATGTGTGGATTATACATATTGAGATCACATAATCTAATTAAAGTCTACAATTTAGTCATGGAATAATGATACAGCAAGGAGGGATGAAAGAGTTCCAATGAGTGCTATAGCAGTTCAAGGAAACTGTAACGATGAAAAGGAAAAACCGATAAATAATTAGGGCGGTAAATATGCTTATTTTGATTCCAATCAATTTGGCGTAAAGAAAACATTTCTAGTTTGTCTAGTTAAGGATGATTTTGCGACTAATTTCTTGCTAAATCCTGCTAAATCTTGAAGAGAATTGAAGGTTAGAAACAGGCATTACCTAATTAGAAAGTGGATCCACCTCAAACAAAGATTTCATTGGGATTGATACTGAAAAGAACGATTCGTTCAACTCTTGAAAATATATCACTCAACACCAAGAGGACTAATCAAAAGTGCTAATCTTCAACTTACTTTACCTTAGAGATAATATTACTGAATTTTCAGTAGGAATGATTAAGGAAGTTGAATCATTGTTTAAATCTATTAAATATTCTTTTATTAAAAAATAATATTTTCGATGAGAGAACTATTTCGTGGAAATCAATTATTAAAGAAACTCAATTAACGAGAAAGATCAAGTCTTACGTAATAATAGCAATTTGATTCAAGAAAACTGAGATTTTGAGCAAAATGGGAATAAAAAATATCCCATGTTTATTTGACTTGACTCGATAATGGATCGATTTTTTTAATTTTTCACTATTAAGCTACAGATTTCAATTCATAATAATTGAATCACTTTAAAATAAACTTTAGACCTTTTTTGTTGACTATTACCACAGTTGCATCGGCAAGTACCTTTGGGACAATGTCTGCCTTATATGCAAACCTTACATGGTTGATTCAAATGACCCAAGTTTTATTTGTCAATAATTTTAATTATCTCTCCAAGTATATATGTAGAAAAGATGATGACTCTCATTTGCTCTAGCTATAACGAGAATAGATTGACTCACTCAGAACTGATCTGGAATTGATTTGCAGAGAACTAATAATATTTTGCCTCCCTTTGAATGATAAAAGTCAAATAAATCATTGGAAAATGATCCCCCGATGAAAGTAATCAAGAAGCGGAGATAATTATCATATCCAAAGCCTCATCTCTGAACGTAACAATGTGGAGGAAGACCTTTAATGGAAAGACGATTGTTAATCAAGTGAAAAATGGGAATAACATTGATATCTCCCCCTCTGTGGATAATCAATTGATAATAAATGCCAAACTTTCTTTTAAATTTTTTACAAAATCTGTCATTTAAGATAAACAAAGTTGAAATAATCTACAACTTTCAAGAATAATGACTAGGGCTCTGAGAAATAAAAAGTTCAAAATATGTAAAATTTTTGAAAAAATAGAGATTTTAAAAGGGATTTCTATGAATAAATCAGTGAATATTCTGAATCAATCTGATATCTTACATATTAGATATCTAGGTATGAGTATGAAAATAGTAAAAGAATACAAAAATGTAGAAAGATGAGAAAAATAAAATTCTTGTTGACAATCAATTCCACTAAAGTTTGTTGTATTAGATTTCCGTTATGAAAAAAATATTTTCATGAAAGTATTTTGTTTAAAGAAAAATCAAAATAATAAAAAATCTGACAAAAAAAAGAAATTAAAACTAGATGATGACGATATTTTTCGAATATGAAAAACGATACTCCCAGCGTTCTTGTTGTTTGAAAGGGCTGTAAAAAGTAATTCTTGGCTAATTAACGAGGCACTAGAGAGAATTTTCCCTTCGAAAGGTGCAAATCCCAACAAGAATCAAGTGCATTCATCTTTGGGAAAGATGTGTTTTGTTAAAGTACATGCAGAAGGAATTATTTACTCCGGGCCGAGTTTCTAGTACATTGGAAATAAGTAAAGTATAAGATTTGAAAAAACTGTAAGTAGAAGGAGTAAGGAAAAGATAATTTGAGTTATTTAGGTAAAAATTAGCATTTCAAAGAGAAACGAATAACAGGAATCTAACATTAAGAGTCATTATTAATAAGCTATTTTTTCATAGAATTAAAACTGATGTACCACTTTAATGTAATTAAATGATTTATATGACTCATTCCTGAATTTGACAGGCAAACTATTAAAATGGCATGTCCCTGAGATTTAACAAATTTTAATCATTGAAGTATTAATTTTTTGAAAAAAAAAATATTTTTAAATGTGTAAAATCCATTGAGAGATGCAATTCATTGAAAATTGGATTACACGCACAGATATATTTTAAATCTAAACAATATTTTGCTTGAATTTGGGCTAAATCTGGGCTTAAATGGTTAAGATGACCCGAAAATGCACAATTATTTTTAATTTCTTAGTAACGTTGATAGCTTTAAAGTGGAAATGACATTGGGCAACGTGACAAATCCTTATTGATTATGTAATAATATGCCCAAATATTTTATTTTGTGATTCTCAAGGGAATCTTAAAAAAAGTTTACTCTAATTGTAGCCATTAATTGCAAAACATGAATCAATATTTTTCCCTTTACAGACATATTTTGTGCGTATAATATTGCATAAATTAAATACAGAATTTTATTAGCAAAAGTCAAGGCATCTTGAGAACTTTAAAACTCTTGAGAGCCCTAATGACAGAGATTTTATTATTAAAACTAAATTTTCAGTATTCGATGTTGATTAAAAACCATAAACTAAGCAGATGGAGAAAAAGAGCAAATAGTGATTTCGTTATGTTGACTATGTTATTCAAACAGGGAAAGTTCATGAGAATAATTGTAACAAAATTCCTCAAATTATATTAGTCATAATGACTACATAGTAGGTCTCGTTGTTTCTCTAATGCAAGCGATGGAGAAAATACACCTATGCAAATGTGTAGTTTGTTACATGAATAATTAATTAACGAGAATAATCGATTACAGTAAGGAATTATTTGATTATCACTAATTCAATATCAAGAGTGAATTTTGAGAAAAAAATATGATAATACAATTATTAAAATTTATTAATTTTAGACAGAAATGGGCCTTTTCAATGCCAGGAATTATTAAGTCGGTAAATAAACAGATATTTTGCAAATATTTCGGGCAAGTCAAGAGACTCAATTTTACTCCAAAATCTCATTTTAAAACATTCTGGCATTGCCCTTGATGAATTGACAAGGAAGAGTTGAATCAAATTGAAAAACAGCAGCTAAAGACTGAAAAAAACTAGCAAAAACAATAACACACCTTTTCAATATTAGATCTAATTATAACTTTTAATGATGGAATTTGATTTCGTGTGAACGTGAGTAAATGCCTATTCACAAGAGACTTTACTGAAACGCTACATAACTGCGGACATGATCAAAATATTGATAAGTAGAAGTGACTTGAACAATGATGAGATAACGAAATGCATTTCCAGGAGTACTTTCAATGCTAGGCACAATTAATTTGCTGTAAACTTTAAAGGTTGAAGATAACCGAATTTCTAATCAAGTAAATAAATAAATAAATTATTCCAGCCTATTAGAACAGAAATATCATGTAATCAGATACAGAATAATTGGAAATTTTGAAACAGCTAATCCTTCAAGTGGGGTTCATATTTTGAAGTCTTCTATTATATTAGGTTGTTTTTTAAGTTCGTTCGTTTTTTTCATCCTCTGATTTCTAACTAAGATTTCGGCCACTTATTAATACCGTGGGAAAACATATCACATTCGATTCTTCATTAATCAGAAAACATATTTCAGATAAATAATTCTCATCATTATTGAAATATTCAATGTCAAATCAAGTACTTTTCGACCTCAATTTTCGAGAGATAATGCTTTATCTCAAAAAAGTAGTATAATGCAACAAAAAGTGCCGAAGAGATATGCGATA
>JJOG01003502.1:0-18107 GCA_000715275.1 Gyrodactylus salaris
AGATTGTTTGAAAAATATTTTCCGTTTAGATTTCGAAATTCTGGCTAATTTTCAACTAGATATCGCGCATCAGTCACATCTTCCTAAAAAAGGCTTTTAATTGAGAACGTTTCTTCTAAAGGATATCATTTTTCCCATCATGTAGTTTCCAAATATTACTCCCATCTATCACAAAATTCTTAGATAGTCGAGAAAATCCCGGCGCACGTTCAAATTAATTTGAATACGATTTCCAACGAATAAATTTTTAAATACAGAGTCCCTCGTGAAATCATGTCTAGATTACGATTGTACGTGATCTAAAAGAGGTAAAATCAAGAAGCAGTAACATATTTGTAAGCTTTTTTACATTTTGGCAAAAGAGCTGCATAATTTTTTAAAGATAATCCTATTAATTTAACAATGATGTTAATCTCGCTGAGTTTAGGCGAGACAAAAAATACTTTAAAGGGATGAGAGAGAAAAAATGAATTAAAATACAAAAATTAACGTCCAGATAATCCTGCAACTAGAGGATGATAAATTAGCTTTGAGAGGGAAAATGGGGCTGCAGAGATTAAAAATAAATATTAGAGCATCGCAGAGAGAGAGAGAGACGAAATAAAGAATCTGTTTTTCCATATGGGCGATCCTGATTGGCTGATACGGGAATAGGAAAATAAAATATAAATAGTCCCGTTATTTGTCAAAAAGAACGATTTATTGTACATTTTATGATGCATTTAAAAATAACAGCGCTATTATTCGTTTTGTTGATAATTACAATCAATGCGCGTTCATTGTGAGTTGATTTATAATCTGAATAATTCTGGCTTGCTTTAATTTTACAAATCTTAATTTTACAAGGCGTTCAAAAAGGATCCTCTCAGATCAGAGGATGTTGGAATATAGAAAGATTAATGCAAGAAATCTACAAATGTATGCAAAACTAAAGTGAGTTGATGGAAAATTTAAATGTAAGCTCCTACTTATAAGTAGATGAATACATTTTCAGTTTTTATTATCAAATTAGTCAAATCTGTCAACATTTAATCAAGTGGACCGATCTGTGAGCTTTAATTAGAACTGAAAAAATAGAAGGGGGGGGGTGGCGTATTGTACTTGAGAAAGTTAACTAATTAGAAAATCTTGAAATTGACGCCCGAGTCGTGACTAGATCATCTCTTGATCTTTACTGAGTTCTTTTAGCGAGAAATGGTTCCATAATGAGATGAAATGTGAGTTCAAAAGTATCAACATTGAAATGATGTCGGAAATTGAAAAAAAAGTGCCAAAAAGTATACTATTCTTCTACAGGACTTGTATAAGTCGAAATTGACTCTTAATTAGGAATTTATAACAGTGGTTAGGAAGAGCCTAACGTCTCTAACTAGACCTGTGAGTCAGAGGATGTGACCGTAGTTTAGCTCACATGATGTTTAGCAGTGTTTTAATCATTATTTTCAACAATTTCATTTCCTTTAGAGCATTGCCAATCACACAATATATCATAGAAAAGTACGGTCCTGAGGAAGCAGACAAGCTAAGAAATGACGCTTGATAAACATCATTTACTAATGTGATACAAATGTCGAGTTGATGAATAAAAATTTACATTTAAAAATCCTCAAGGTATTGACAACTAATGTTATTTGTATGCCTTTTTATGAAAAAGAATCAGTTATAACTAGGGCTACCCAAAAAAGTCCGTTTGAAATTTATTCAAGTCCATTTCCAAGGTCTAAAATAATCCATGATAGTCAATTTTCTATAAAAAAGGTTTGAAAATCATGAAATGAATTTATTTAATCAATCGACCCTAGGTAATGATTAAAAATACAATGTTTTTTAACAATTTATTTTGTACAAGGTTTTTTTTTGAGATAGTAAGCAACTTTTGAAAAGCTTCTCACAATAAGGGAAGTAGGTTTTTAGTTATTTTCGACAGATAAAGAAAATTCTATATGGCTTGTTAACTAGGAACAGGCCAATGAGAAAAAGACGTAACTCAATCAGAAGTATTTTCCAGATGTAACTCAAGTCAACACTGTTTACCTAAAGAAACAGTGCCTTAGATACAATTTTTTTCGTAGAATAAGGCTCATTCTATTCGATATCTATTTATGAGTTGCCATGTGAAGATAATGAAAAAAATGAACCGGTATCACGCTGACTCTTAATAGTCCATTTTGTGTCTGAAAAGACCAAATAGTCCATTTATAAAATCTATCCCAACACCCTACGATTTTTTCTCTCTTTCTTAAAGCTTTATAGAGCAGATCTGATTCAGGAAAAAAATCAATTTTAGTCCATTTGGTTAAACCTAGTTATAACCAACAGTGAAATTTGCCAAGAGACATGCTCAAGCCAAGATTAGAAAAGTCATTTCATCAAAAATGTTGTGTTCAGTGAAAAAGCTAGATTTCAGTTGCTTATATTCGCCCCCATGCAGACCTGTTTTAGCATGTAGATTCATGTAAATTTAATGAATTTATTGTCTGCTACAAAAAGATTGTATGGAATCAAAGTTCTTAGCCCTTTCGGTGGTGTTTTGAAACGGTGATATTTCATATCAGAAATTCTGAATCTCTCGGCAAGATCTCATGTCTAAGTCCGTCATATGCCAATGAGAGTTGAACAAACAGAAGATGGAAGTATTTGTCGATTGAGTAAAAAGAAAAAATTTACATTCTGCAAAATTTTCCTGCGAACGAGCCTAAAAGTTGCTTATAAGTAGTGTCATTAGTTGTTTTCGATGCTGATCGGTCATATATGACCTCAGTCGAAAATAGGATGAGAAAAAAAGCAAAAATTTATAAGGAGAGTCAAAGAATTATAATGGGGAAACATTTATTTTGTAATTACATCTTCAAGATCCAAGAAAGTGGTTTCATCTATGAACAACAGGGTGAATAAACCTTTAAATGAATTTCTACTAAAATACGGGCATATTTTAGTAAACTAAAAATATAAAAACTTTAGAAAAAGGATAACTTTTAGTGTGAATTCAAACAGCTCGTAACAGGTCAGAAAATGAAATTGATCCAACTTTTGAAATTTCACATGTTTTATTGTGATATCGGAGAGAGATTATATAAACAGTGTATCAGAAGATTTGAACAATTTCATAAAAGTATGCGAATTTCTAAGAAATTAATAGCCATCTATCTTTTACTGTTAATGGAATTTGGCGCAGATATCCAAATCTATGTGAGTTTACTATTTTTCATGATTGACCAGGCACGTGTATTTTATTTGTACCTTGAGAGAGACTCAAAGAAGCCCCCTTTGATTATTTATCTGTTGTAGCTAAAATAGTGAGTTGATTAGATAACACAGGGGGAAATGAGTAACTGTTGCCTTAATGGCAATAACATTTTGTCATAAAATTGATGATCCTAAATAAGAACGAATTTTAGGTCAAAATGTAACTTTGAGTTGTTATTTTTAGAATTAAAAAGTATTTATAAATGAATTATTTTTACTACGGAATTCGGACGATGAATTTTTCATGGAAAAAAAGAGACAGATCTCTTTTAGATTTAGCACAATCAATATTTAAAGTTTCGGATCAAGAAAATTACACTTCAAAATTTGTAATGCCGTTTTTCCCCATACGGCTCATCTTTTCAACTTTTTGCACAAAACAAAATATCACTGGATAGGTCTTCCCAAGATCTCTCTCATGGTACTTTTACAATTGAAAATTGAACTTTAAAATTATAAGAAATGATTAATCATTTTTTTTCTTACTTAAAACCCCCAATGTATAGCGGGGCAGGCAGACTTTTTCAACGAGATTAAACCTTAACGCCCCACCCTAATGGCACACATGGTCGGGAAAAGATTATTCATACTTGTAAAATAACTAGAAAAACGAGAAAAAAAACTATTTTCGAGAAATTTCTGAATAAATGTTCTTAATCAGGAGAAATAGCACTTACGGTGCCTTCAAAGGTTATGATTGAGAAGTAGTGTGAAAAGAATATTAGAGTCAGAGCTGAGAATTTTGTTCTCTAGATGACACAAAAGGACCGTGATGAAATCCTTTTGTATCACAACAAAATAAGAAGTGAAGTGAAGCCAGCAGCAAAGAATATGCCAAAATTGGAGTGGAGTTCTCATTTGGAAACTTTGGCGCTTAATTGGGCTAAATTGTGCAAAATCGAATATGCCAACGAAGGAGATTACAAGCCGTTGGGACAGAATTCTGCTTTGGTTACGGAAGTTGATGATGATTTTACCAAGGAGGTTATTGAAGCTTTTGGCGAGGAATCAGAACAATACGACTACAGCACTGCTACATGTAAAGGAGTCTGTGCTCATTATCAACAGGTAATTTTATTTTTATTTGACTCTGATCTTTCAAACTACATGTTGAACTTGAAATGATTTATAATACCGAGTGCCACAAGGTGTGATGATCGTTAATGAGATTCGAGATTCAGAAAAAGATTATTTTCAATTAAGTTTAAAACTATGTTGCCATGAATTCCCAAAAATAAACAACTTGATCAAGCAAAGAAAGATAAAATGGTCAGAGCCAATAGAAGTGTCTTAAACTCTGAATATGAGAGCGTTAATTTAAAAAGAAGAATATTCTATTCATGATCAAAATCATCAATAAAGTTTCTATTCAGATTGTCTGGGACAAGACTGAAAAGATTGGATGTTCAGTATATTATTGTGTCAAAGGAACAGCATCACCTGATGATACCGGGGTCAACTTTGTATGCCAATATGATAAAAAGTAAGTGGAAGTTCGAAAAAGCCTCACTTTTTGAGGTGACCCTAGAATGCATTTAGTTACAAAGCTAATTACTCTTGGTTGCAGAAAGAAATTGAGTGAGGTACCTTATGAGAGTGGCACGCCGTGCTCTGGATGTCCAGGCAAACAATGTGTCGATAATATGTGCGGAAATGGAACGGAAAAACCTTTCATCAGTTTCATATCTCTGTTGATAATATCTTTAATTTTAATAAATTTCTAATCAAATCGCAAATGATTTTCTTGAAATCATTGACAGTGAAAAGAAAAGTTATTTTCAACAAAATATTGATTAAAGTTAATCTCAGAATTCTTCACATGATAAAGAGGGCCTATAAAGAAGATGGTTCTACATTCCTATGAATGACTATGACGAGAAAAGCCATTTTAATTCTACAATTATTACTCTTGGCAATCAACGGTCAGCATCTGATTGAAGTGAGTTATAACTGGTTATGATATTCATGTCTAGTTGTCACAAGGACAAAGGGATGAGATAGTCAGCATACATAACGACCTTAGGAGGAGAGTGAACCCGGAAGCTTCCAACATGAGGAAGCTGGAATGGGACGTTGATCTGGAGGCGATCAGTAAGAAGTGGGCCAGTAAATGTACAACAAATAACCCGAGCAACTTGGGCCAGAATGTTGGACTCTTGCAAGGAAATAGTACCGGGTTTATAGGCGCGATTTTGAAGAAATTTGAAGAGGAAAAGTCTTCATATACTCATCATTGTAATCAATGCAGCGGGGTTTGCAAGCATTACAGACAAGTGAGCAACACGAGTACATGAGATACTTTGAATTGATGAATTTTTTAATAATTGGAAATGTAGTTGATCTTTAGTAAACTTTTGGATAAGCACTACTCATGAGTAAACAAAAGGTTGAAAATTAGGTTTGATCAACCAAAAGTTGATTTTTGTATTCAGAGAAAGCCAAAACTTATTATTTAAAAAATAATTGGACGAAAAAACCTATACATCGAAGCTTTATCTAAAATATGTTTTTTTTTACTTATGAGTAGTGCTTGTTCAAAAAAATTGGGGTTATTTGAAGATTCTTCCTTAAATAACGGACAAAATGTTGAGAATATAGAAAAATATTTATGCTCATAAAATCTTTTTTAGAAATGATCGATTAAACTAAGAAACCCTTATCTAGATGGTACACGGAGTCTCGAGTAAGATTGGATGTGGTGCGTATACTTGTGACAAGGGAAGTGCAGCAAAAGTTGATGGAATAGTCCTAGCGTGTGAATATGATTAAAGAGATGAAGAGGATGAGCAGCCTTACAAAGCAGGAGCTCAATGTACCGCCTGTCCCAACGGAAGTGAATGCGATGATAGATTATGCAACAGTGGCATGGAAGCTACTACGATGAGAGTCCTCTACGCATTTGGCTTATTGGCCATGATTTTTACTTGAAATGACACATATTTCCTCTCAAAAAATATATATTTCATTACTGATTTCATGTTACTTGAAAGTATTAGGTAGAGGATCAACTTTTAATCACATGTAATAATCCTGTCAAGAAATGGACATTCTTTTAAGTAGATTATCACGAGCGTCAAGCCTGTTCATTTTGCTTTTGTCTGACAGGGGATGAGAGATCCAAAAATCAAGCTTTTTGACGTAACCAAGTGCTTTCACATGAATATTAATGGTACTTGATGGAAAATTAATCTCTGTTGACAATTCACGAAGAGCAATCCTTGAAACCTTTGTATTTCTATCGACCAAAATGGGTAGCTGAATTATGCCTAGTCTCAAATTCGATCAGTATTCCTTTTAAAGAGGACTTAATGTTTAGAAATTGCATTAAAGGAGAAAATAACTTCTATGAATTAAAAAAATAGTAACATTCAGTTGAATTACAATAAAAATATTTCACAATTGACAGAAATTAGTGTAAAAATTTTATCTTGGCAAGGCAAATCATTTGAAACTCAACGTAAATTGGGGGAGTTCAAGGATCAGGATTAAGCCAAAAACTGGCAATATGTAAATTGAGTTTGTGTTCCTCAATATCCGAAGATTTGAATTTGAAAATGCGCGTAATTTTTATTTTAAACAAAAATTTTCAAAACCTTCAGAATTGAGAAAATAACATCTTGACGTTAATGCAAACTTTAAATCTAATTCTAGCTTAATCTATATCGATAGCCTCCCTCCCCGAGTCGAGTTTACTTGGTAAATGTAATGTAGTAACCAGAGTTGGACTCGGTTATGAAGCTCAAATGTTGAGAGAGAAAATTAAAAACTTCATTTCAACGCTATGAAAAAGAGAGAATCTATCTCATGTATGATAACAATCATACAATAAAATTAATATTTATTACACACTTGAGAAATTTCAAGAAATCTATTCATATGGAAATTATAAACTTTACTCTGTTATTATGCATAATCGATTGTGTATTTGGACAGAGAATGAAGGTGAGTGACAAGATGGCTAAGCTTTTCAATAGCTCAGTGAGGAGGATAAGGATGAGATTTTGTACATACACAACGCCGCTAGACGCGAGGTCGCTGTGGAAGCGTCGAATATGCGCAAAATGATCTGGGACGATTACCTAGAGGAAATGGCCCACAAGTGGGCGCTAAAGTGTGCAAATTGAAGCACCCGACCGGCGGAGATTCAGCCTACAAGTCATTAGGCCAAAACGCCGCCTTTCTAACGAATACCAACAAGGACTTTATTACACCGATTTTTGAAAGTTTCCTAAACGAAAAAGAACTATACGACTACAACACGAATACCTGCAGAAATAACCGTTGCATGCACTACACACAGGTAAGATAACTTGACTCACATTTTGTCTCAGATGATCTGGGCGAGGGGAGGCCGGATGGGCTGCGCGGCGTTCTTCTGTCTAAAGGATACTGTCAACAAAGAAGAGGGGACCGTCGTGATTTGCCAGTACAGTGCCAAGTGAATTCTAGGGCTTTGAGGCTAAGAGAAAAATTAATTTAATTAAGGCGACTAAGAAGCATATTTTTACTGGCAATACAGGTTTTCATTCAGTTTTTTTCCAAACTTTAAAATTTCCACGAGCATATTTTGAAGAAAAAATAATAAAATAATAGGAATATTTTGGCAAAAAAAAATTATTTTCGAATCTAATCTTATCAGAAATTTAACTCAGAGTTGTTTCTTTTCGGATTAATTCAACAAATTCAGAGACAAAAATTTTAATACTCAATACAAGCCAACGTGGATACATTTTAAAACTCAATGATAAAATAAGATTAACCCGGGTACACCCAGTTATATAAACACTGAACATTTTGTAATTTTTACTTCAGAACAATGAATGAAGTAAATTTTAGAACAATAGTTGTTTGAATATTTTTTAAAATTTTCCTTAGTTTAAAAGTTTAGAAAAGGATTTAAACTTGGTTTTCTCGGAGAGTGCATTATTTTGAAATATTTTCAACTTTGTAGTAATCTTAGGATACCCAATGGTCATTGATCATTTATAAATCAAAAAAATGGTTTTAATATTTTAGAAAATTAAAGTTTGGATGATTAAATTGGCATTTTTTTTGATAGCAAAACTTTGAATACCTGTATAATTATAACTAGAGATAATTAAGAGAAGATACACCAATCAAAAGCTCATTTCTTTGTCTATAAAAATGTGATAAATTTTGAGTTTTATGGATGCATTTTTCTAGTAGTATTTTCAACTTTTTCTTAACGGGACAAGGTGTTTACCCGGGTTAAATCAAAATTGGAGGGACTTAAACTCATTGGCTGATGCTATAAATATCTTGGAATAAAAACAAACTGGTCCCTTCATCGTTTCACTTCGACGACAAAAATATCAAGAAATATGTAATTCTGACGATTTAATTTGAAGAAAAATTCTAATTTCTATTCTTCTTAATTTAATAGAAATAATATTTAAGAAATGTATGAAAAACGAATATCTTGCAAAATTAAAATAATAGTTGTCTTAATAATAATTCATTTTAGCGGGAATAGAAGAGAACGGGCCTATGAGGCCGGTGGATATTGCTCAATGTGCTCCCAGAGTTATCCGAATTGTGAAAGGGGACTATGCAGTGATGCCGTTAGGCAGTCATTCCTAACGGGTTATTTACTAATCCTACTAATACATTTGGCCGGATGAAGATTATTAAGAGTTTAATAAAGTTAATTCTAGAGATTGTTTTCACGTGAATGATTGTTCTCTCTTCACTTTCTCTATTGACTAGCTCTTGTATACTTGAAAGTAAACATTAATTAATAATACCCTTGGAACTTGTATTAACTGGATTTAGAAAGATTGAATTTGCATTAGAATCGTTCAAAGAAAGAATTTGAATAGACATTTTTTTTCTGAATTTAATTGGTTGATTCAGATTTCAACCAAGGGTTAAAATGATGAAATTGTTGAAAGAATTTTATAACAAGATGCGAATAACCTTGGTATTTTTAATCCTATCCTTGGTCACCTTTCTCAATGGGAAGAGCTACAAGGTGAGTATGAACTATTTATTAAGGATTTTGAGCGGTATTCAATCTAAGCAGAAGCTGTGTTTGAAAGAATTATATTCTGAAGAACTAAACTTAAAGTGCCCTTTAATGAGAAACGATACTTTATTTCTCAATTTATGAGCACATAAAATTTCAATAATTAATTATCTTTTTCTTAAAATTTGTATTAAAATCTAGAAAATACATTTCAATAGTAACTCAGAATCGAGACTTTTATCCTTAGGCTTTATAAATCAATTATTCTACTCTTTAATTGACTTGAATATTTTCTATTGACTCTGATTTTCTAGTCAAGAGAATTAAAAGCATAATCTTAACCCTCCAGAACCTCTAGCGTCGTTACAAACTTTGACGTTTGATAACTTTGCTGAGAAAAAGTAATCACAAAGTAAGAAAATAAATCCAAACCTGTATTTATCCAGAATTTTTATAATTTTTCAGTTCAGGCGTGAAAATTTAATAAGACAAGGTTTAAAAACGATATTTTAAAATCACAAATTTAATCGGATCTGATTGAGATATTTTGCAAAGAGATAATTTATTGTGTAAAATAAGAATCTTGAAAAGGTGATTTTGAAAGCTACTTAACATATTTTGACCTAAAATTAGCTCACTTTTATTTAATTACTTGATTTAGTAATCAATAGACTACGCATTATTTTGTTCTCAGACACGCAGATCGAGAATTCCCAAGGCTTACGGTTAATAGAGAATTTCAATGTGATCTGCTGAAGAAATTCTAAAAACAGAATTTAAACTTGGACAAATGTCTAAATGATTAAACTTAGATGAAGCAACTTTTAATCACTAAGAGAGGAGATCAAAAATAATTTTCTGCTTGGTCATGAGACAAGAGTAAAAAAGATTAAATTTAATGACAAGAAAGTTTGAAGAAAATTGTGAAAAAAAATTAGTTTCAAAAGTACTTTTTAGTCAAACTTCTTAATTAATATAAAAACAAAATTCATTCAGACTAGATGATCTACTAAGAAGTAGCTTAATTAATTTCAGATGAGCAAAGAAGAGAAAGAGGACATCATTAAACGGCATAATAAAATTCGTAGGGATGCAAGTCCCCCAGCGAGCGATATGCTCATGAGTGTATGGGACGAGGCGATGGAGATACGGGCCAAGGAATGGGCCAAGAAGTGTCTCTTTGAGCATCCCAACGAGCAGGACGAAGACTACAAGGAGATTGGTCAGAACTTGGCCCTTTTCAAAGGGGCGAAGAACAACTTTACCAGCCTTATTATGGATGCTTTTGAAGAGGAGAAGGAATTCTATAATTACTCAACGGCTACTTGTGAGGAGAATAAGGACTGTGGTCACTATACTCAGGTTAGTCAGTGTGAAAAAGTCAAAATTTTGTTACAATTTTCTTTCTAACCAAAATACAATCAGATCATTAATTAGTCTAGAATTTTTAGGACAAGTTTACTAGATAGTAATATAGCTTAGTGATTACTAGGGTTAGCCGTTCAAGTTTCATGTGCTAGGCAAGTATCCTAACGAGGTCCAAGGATGACAAGGAAAGTTACACACAATCATTTAAAGGTTACATTTATTTCAGTTTGTAAAACTTGAGCAATCTTCGAGAGAGACTTTTGTTTGATACAGGTAATGATAAGCAAGCTAATCATTTACGCCAATTCTCTTGAGACCTTCACATCGGCTATGAAAATTATGGGGTTATGGGTGAATTTGGCATGCAAGTGAAGTAGTATTTCTCGAAAGAGGCAATGTTACAATAACCCATAATTATTGGTTCAACCTTTTTTCTCCATCATATCATAGCCGATGTGAAGGTCTGAGAGGAAAAGGCGCAAATAAAGCTTGTTTACCATCCCAAATCTAAGGAATGAAAAATAAATGTCTGCGATTAGAAAATAGCTTGTGTATGATCTAGATAAACATGGCCTAATTTGTATACAATGTATAGATCGTATGGAGTGGATCATTTAGGGTCGGATGTGCAGTCGAGGTCTGCCCAGCTGCTGACCCTAAAGATGGTGAATCGATCCTTTTAGTATGTCAATACAATCCCACGTGAGCATTATATAATATGACTGTTTGAATCGAGAATGTTATCAAAATAACTGTTTTGAGGACAACATAGAACAGCTTAAGTTTATTATTGGAGCTTAATTTTTAATTAAATCAGCATTGGTAAGAGTTTCAGATAGTAAGTATTTTTAGTATTTCCTTAATTAATATCTTGAATTTCGACAGCTCTCAGGAGTCTTGGTTATTTACGACCTGGCTCGGGATATCCACAATATTTATTGATTTCTTGTTTTGAAATTCTACCATCCGAAAAATATGCGTTAATTATTCAGTTCAGGTCTCGAAATACATACGCAAAAATCGCATATTTACTGCTCTAATAACCGGATGGACTTTTTCTATTCACTCAATAGCTTATCGAATGAGTTCTTCTCCCGGAAAACTAAAAAATGCCTAATGGAAAAGATACAAATGCAGTTTTTGCATATTTTTGGCAAATTTTTAAATTGACTACTTTAATTATTGTGTATTGTACAAAAAGTAATTTTAACCAGGTTGCTTAGATGAGTAATCTGACCAATCAAAGTTACTGATTGAAAAAGTTTTGTTTAATAAATCACTTTCGAATTACCAAACCATGAGTGGATACGTTACCAATTTTGTCAAGGAAGAGAATTTGACAAATTTAAAACTCAATTGATAATATTTAAAATATATTTTAAGATAATGTATACCATTAATACTTGTTATAAATTAATCAGCTAGTACTACATTCTGTAATGAAATCTTGGAAAGAACAAATTCATTCCTGATTAAAAAATATATTTTCACATATTTCCACTGTATATATAATATTTTGCGTCCTTAATTTTGAAACCATAAAAACAACTCACAACCTGCATAGTTTTAGCACTTTTTTCAAATTAAAAACTTTTCAACTAGAAATAATACATTTTGTAGAGATTTCTTGTTGAAACACATATTCTGGCAACCAATAGTCACTGATTACTCTAGTGGTCTAGTATTCCCTAAAGAAAGACTAAAAATGCTATTATTTTCATAGAGGAAACTTTCACGAGCAGAAGCCTTACAAGACTGGCAGCCCATGCCATGATTGCCCAAAAGATACGCATCCATATTGCCTAAATAGGCTGTGTCATTCTTCGCCAAATACAAGCGCACAAGTACAATTCCTTACAGGCACATTGGTTATAATGATTATTTTCAACTTGATCAATTATTAACATGAAGAAAGAGTTATTTTGATAAAATATGAATCCCTTTTCAAACACAGTCCACCCTCGGAGGTTTTATTGAATAACGCAGTTTACGATTTTCTAGGGTTAAGGCGCAATTAGATTCTTTTCGTGCAGAGGAGGGATGACCCCATTCTCTACTCGCGTCATAGACTTGAGATCATGTGGGAATAAAAGACGAATGCAATTAGGCATCTCTCTGTGCATTTTTCATGTAATCTTTATTAACAAATCATGCGTTAAAAACTAAAGAGACACTTGATTATGGATTAAGGCATCATTTTTCTGACATAATCTCGAGATAATACTGAAAAGTTGAAAAATGTAAAATCTCTAGGATAACTGAGATATGAAAGGGAGACAAATTCTCTCTCACAGTCGATGTTGTGTGATGTGAATTATAACTGAAATTAAATCAGAATATTGATACTTGTTTAGATTCGAGGGATTAGACGATGACATTCCACTAGTGATCATGGAGCTGAATTAATTTAACAAAACATAATTGTATGTTTACTACAACTGAAAATTCTATAAAAATCGTAGCAAAATAAATTGTACATTTTACCCTAGCCAAGAAGCCACCCTTTCCCATCTAACTCATCATGGCCTGTGTAATTTTATAATAGTAGTATACTCCCTTTCCTCGTTTATACATCTTGATTATTTTGTAAAGAAAATAACACTTGAAATTGAGTGACTTTGCGGATGATCCGAGATATTGTTATATTCAGGACGACTAATGTTTCTCATCGATGGATTTATACCATTTTGACCCCTTTCACTCAATTAACCCTCCTAGGCCCGCAGGGAGACTCATGTCCCCGTAAGTTTGATGCTTCATAATATTGCCTCTACACATGCTTGTGTGAGTTTATTTTGAATGGAAAGAGAATTCTCTCCAGTTGGTCTTGATGTCCTATTTTTAGTTCAGGTTTTCTATCAGATGAAATGTTTATGTTTTTTTCTGACTTCTTATCCAAAGATGAAAATTTCTAGCAAAGTAAAGTTGCTTTTAATCTGTTTTGATTTGAAAATCTTCTCAAGGTTTCCTAGAAGTTCGGCTAGGGGGTTATTAACCCCGGGTCTGTCGGCAAATTATTTAATAGGTTAAAATACATTTTCCTACTTCTATGTAATAAATTGCTTATAGAATGACAGACAGAGAAAAATCTTTCTGGGAAAAGGGATTTTGCAAAAGACAGAAAAAAGGTTACTCATAAAAACTGAATATTGTAATAAACTTGGGTAGGGTTTTACAAACACATTACTCACCGATGAATTCAGGGAATCAATTTCAGCAGCATCTATTAAAGAAAATGGTACTACTGATTAGTAATGAGATGAATAACAATAGAAATGGAAAAGAATAGAGCATGTTCAGAATGACTTTATTATGACAGATCTTCACATAAATGCGTAATCAATCACACAATTATTTCAATGTTGAGACCAATGTGTTTCTTCTTTGTTTTTTCTGCTTAACATTGTGATATCAAGATAAATACTTTTCTTTCTATTATTGCAATAGAAAAAGGGGAAAATAATGTTACTTTTGGTAAAAACGACAAGTAATAACTGAATAAATTAATTAATGGTTAATAACGAAACAAGGCGGAGGGTGGGGGCTAAGAAATCTGCTAACTAGTTGAACGAAGGCTGTTCACTCCACCAGAGGCGGCAGAGACGAAACGTACGGAGAATTCGCTAATTTTGTCGTAGTAAAAGTACAAAATAATCGAGAATCCAATGCACATCAAGAGGCCGGTGATGCAGGCGGCAATGACGAGACGTCTAGCTCGGTCGCTCTTCCTACGATACCGATACCAATCCTCGGCTTTGAAGTCGGTATAGGCACAAATGGAGTAGACCAAGGCGGGCACAGTGCACCACAGGGTGATTGGACAACAAAAGATTGCAAAGAGACTGCAGATGGCGGGGCAGGAGTCGTAGGTGAGTTGCGTCGGATGTCTGGGAATGGCGACGTAACCGGGAGGCACGCCGTGTTGCTGGTAGATGAGCTCATTCGGCTCGTAGTTCACCACAGAGTGGGGACCGCCGACGTTATGAGAAGTGGCGATGAGCGGGGCTGCTTGATTCGGCCCCTGGGCGTAGTGCGAAGTGGGCTGTAGTTGGATTATCTCTCCATTGGCTGTCTGTACGAAGCTACCTAGAAAGTATGATTTGTACTTAAACTTGTTCAATTCGATACTTTGATTATGGATTTTGGAAACAATTTCCTGTGTACTGATTGGATTTATATATTTTTCACAAATTAATCAATTATTATATACATGATTCAATTTAATTTTGATTAGGAAGTAGAAAAGATACATTTTAAATCAACCTTGGTTCAATTTGAAAAGATCTTAAACATTTTCCTGAAATTAGATTTTTTAGGTTGAATTCTAGGCTCTAAAACCAAGACTCTAATAGATGTTATCAAAGAGTACGCACCTGCACCAGCTGAGTAGAGAGCATTTTGACTCTGATGAAAGTTTGGCTGAAGGTTCATGGCCCTTGTGGCCTGCGCCTGATAGAAATGTGATGGCTGATGCTCGTTTTGGTGCGAGGTTTTTATCGACAGGGATGCGTTCCTTTGCATTGTACCCGCCATGTGATCTTCACCTTCCATCAGGATGGAGTTGAAACCATCTCCAGGAATGGGACGCTTGGGCAGGTTTTCCCCATTCAAATTTGCATCTTGAGATAGCGAATGAGAGAGAATTATTAATAATGAACATTTTTTTCATATTTTCTCATACCAAATTAAAAGCTGGTAAATTTTTTATTTTTTTTTGGTACATGAGCATTAAAAATCGATATCCCTATTCAGACTTAGTCTTTTCCGAACATATTTTTGTAAGAATTTGGAGTTCTAACCTTAATGGCATTACAATCATATTCTAGGCAAAATGAAATTGCATGTTTGAAATATTTTTGCATAAATTTTTGATTATGTTTTCATGGTTATGAGGTGAAAGGATTCCTTTCGGTTTTGGTCATAATTTATAGTCAAATTATAATATTTTCATATATTTAAAGTAATATTTTAATAACTAGTAAGATCTTAAAAAGGACTTCAATTAAGAAATATGAGAAGAAATTATTAAGAAAAATAGAGATTTTAGAAACGTTTTTTGACCTAAGAAAAGTCCGGAAAAAGTCGATTCTATAAAAAAATAAGGTTTTCATATTAATTAAAATCAGATATATTTTAATCAATCTAAATTAAGATTACTATTCAAAATACAATTTTTTTAAGAGTTTCTTTTGAAAAAAAACTTTTCTAGTATTCAAAAAGAAAGATGCTTTTGAGAAGAATCTCTCTATTGCGGAAGAGCTTGGTTGACATTTCTAAGAGAATTCTGAAAAATGATCGGCCTTTTGAGGTTCGAGAAAACTAAAAATTTTCACATGGTTGTTGAACCAGGACATGTCAATTTTATAATAAGGCGTAAAGTATAGAATTTTAGCTTTATTTAAGGATTCTTTGATGAAGTCTCAAAGTCGAGACAGAAGGGTTTAAAAAATGGAGGAGGATAACAGGGATTGGTGTTATTAAGATGAACAATTAGGCCTGTAATACAGACCCTGTATATCTTTCTGATAAATCTGTAATAATTTTTTCTATGTTGCTGATACAATGTGTCTTTTCGAAACAAAAATAACTTCTATCAGAATAGTCCAAACGTATTCCGTGATGGACCATATTATCTTTTCATTCATTTTACAACGCAATAGATCGGAATATAGGCCTTATAATTTATAGGCACAACCAGAATAAAAACAAAACTATTTGAACAGTTCAGAGAAAAAAAAATTTCTTAATAAAAAAGTTTTTTCTTTCAATATTCTATTATTAATACTCGAAAAAGATTAAATTTGATAAAAAATCATTTTTCAACAAAGTCAAGTTCAACCAAATGATAACAATTAATTTTTGGTTAAAATAGAATATATCGGTTATGTATAAAAATAGACATGTTCTTGAATATTACCTCAGCTGTCAGTAAGAAAAGATCGATTAGTAGACTTTTGAGCAAAGATGAAATACCAAGACAGAATTCCTCAGTGCTCGAATTGAAAAAAAGAAACAAGTCGAGAAAATTAAAAAAATGAAAAAAATAGTGCTTGAGATGCTTTGTTTCTAGAAAATCGGTTATACGCATAATGGTTACTTTATTTTTAAATGGATCAAGAAATGCGACAAAATCACGTAACCATTAAAGAACAGGTTTCTGCTATTATCAACTTGGAAGAATTCACTATTTAACAACCATTGAGAACAAAATTCAAAACTTTTATTACACTATTTAACAGACATAAAAAAGTCCTTGAGGGTGATGCAAAAACGATCAATCAAAAACATTTATTTTAACTTCATTTGAGAGAATTTAAGCGTGGGAAAAAGAAAGAGTATTACATGACAAAAAACTCTCTTGATTCATATTCTGTGTATGAGAGCTTAGAAAAATACTTTTTTTTAATAAAAACCATCAAAATTTGAGTAACGCAATTTAAAACGTTTTTGAATTAATAGAATAGTTATGGTCAAGAGAAAATCGTGAGAGTAAACAAAAATTTCAGATGAGATTATTAGAATCAAGAATATGGGTAAAAATATACTCCTTCACGGAGTAGCCAAGAAAAACCCTAATCAGTAGTTAATCTTTGCTAAAAGTCTCAAGTAACCGATCCAATGACAAATTGTATATTGTTTTTTTATCATGATAAAAGTGGTCAGTAGAGAAATGATTCAAACACAAATATTATAGAAGATAAAAGTGATGCGAGAGAATAATCTCAAAGCCTGTTATTATATAGAATGAAGTTAGTGTACACACACACTTTGAAATGAAGGATTATTAAAATTTAATCAAAATTTGTTAAATAAAATGTGGGAAATAATAATTAAAGACTCTCTATAACTCTAGAGTAGAATTATGCACAAAAATCTTTGTAAGAATAATTCTAAAAGAGCTCATATGATAATGAACAGTCTTTATTTTGTTGTGACAATGGGACAAGACATTTTCTGTGTTTATGTTTACTCGGTTGATGACTCATCACCAGGGCAACCATAAAAATGCTTCTAAAATTTCTCAATATGCGTCTATAATATACCCATAAAATGTTGAAATATACCCTTAAATATACTCTTATAATTAGGGCAACAAGATGCACTTTTTTTATCCGCTCAATAGCTTATCAAATGAGTTCTTTTCCCAAAAAACTAATTCCCGCCACTTAAAAATGCCTGTGAGAAAAGATGCAAATTCACTCTTTCAATTATATTTTGCATCTTTTCGAAAATATTTTCCACTTTTCTGGAAGCCCTACTTATAATGTTGGAAGAAATTAGAGTTTCAAGATGTTTGGTTTAGGAAGTTCTCAAAGTTGAAAATGTAAACACATAGATTTTTGAACGACCTTTCGTTATGCAATTAGAAAAATGATTATTTAAAAAATTAAATTCAATCTTTGTGACAAGATAATATTTCTTGGCATGAATAAACGTCGAATGGTTAAGAAACGTTCTAACGGTAGAATAATTTCTCAGCAACAATCCTCTTTTAAGGATTGTATTT
>JJOG01003503.1:0-41320 GCA_000715275.1 Gyrodactylus salaris
ATCAGAGAGTCTGAGAAAGAATGCTTCTGTCGACTACTGGCCAACATCGAGGTGGATGAACCACACATCCTAAAAGACATCAGAGAATGCTCCGACCTCGAACTGAAGAAGCTCAAAAAGTTTGTCACTAAGGGATGGCCAAAACACACACCTCAGAACATGTTCCCTTACACGTGCGCCAGACCACAACTCAACATCCGAGATGACATATTACACAGAGGTACGCAAATGGTGGTACCAAAGTCGTTGAGAGACACAGCCCTAAATATCCTCCATGAAGGTCATCCTGGGATAAGTAGATCAAAGAAGCTAGCCAAGACATTGTTCTTGTTGCCAAACCTTCGTCACGATATAGTCACCCGAGCCAACCAACGCGTCACCTGCAATCAGAGCTCCAATGTCAGACACAAATACGCTCTCAGAGCCTAGTCAGAACCAGACCAGCCATTCGAAAGTAGCAGACATCGAACATCAAAGCGTCTTAGTGATCATGGACGCCTACTCCAACTATGCTTGGTGTGACATAATCAAAAACATGACATTGGCCGAGGTTATTAGAGTCCAACGCAACCTCTCGATGGACCATAGATTACCCCGCGAATTTGTGACAAACTGTCGCTCAATGATCTTGTAACCATCTGCCCATTTTTGGATCTCCTCGAAAAGACAACCGACAATTTTGGCACAGAGAAGAATCCAGTTATGAGTGTTACCTCTATCTACTCCCTTAAACAGTCCATTTCTCAAGTTGTTAGCAGAGACTTATCTAGCAACTCACACGCGTTCTTCATAGTACTCGATCAATGCATTGACAAGTAATACTTGACAAGTAACTTTCAATTGGAGGCGTGAAACGTGGACATTGTTAGAATGTACTTTCCTAACAGAATGACGGCATGCGGAAACCTGATGAGCGAGCCAGCTGACGCCCTTGCCTTGGGCTTGAAAGTAGTCAGGTTAATTATAGTCATAAGAATAACATTCAGACTGAAATATTCAACTACCACCGGTCCCACTTTGCCGGAGGATGTCCTCTCAGTTGGTGGAAAGTTCAAAGGCGACACTTGAACTTGCATCAACATCAAGTGAAAGGATTTTTTTCGATGATGTTTCTGAAGATGATTTTTTATCAATCCAAGAGGATGACATACATATGGTCGACAATATTTCTTTAAAATTTACTGAATATTATTCAGTGAATAATTAACATTTTATTCAATCAGGTTCTCCGTAAGTTTAATTACACACTAAATTATATAGTCTACTAGATATACTAAAGATTTTCTAATTTCGTCTTTCAGTTTAAGATCAGTTATGAACTCAACCCCGAAGTGAGTAAATAAAAATTAAAACTCTATGAAAATGTATTCATTAGACAAATAAAAGTCACAATGAAGGGACCTTGTGACAATCGTACATTGTCACAATCGAATCAAATAAAAACTAACTCTAGCTGAGATTATAATAAAAAAAATGAAGAAATTGATAGCCGAACAACAAAACAAAAATTTCCTTATTTTAGAAACGTGCAACTTGAAAAAATCTAAAGAGCGGTTTGGTATTCAATTAAATCTAATATTCCTCAATAGATTTTTCATATATTTCTTCTTCTTTTTATTATTTGGTATACTCACTAGTTACTGATGTGAACTTTTGAGCCAAACTTGATTGAGAAAAATTCCAAAGAAATTAATTATACTGCAGCAATACTTGAGCTATTGGAGGTGAAGGGAATTAGTCATTGTTCAACAATTTGCATTGAAAATACACCAAAAATAACTGATTTGACAAATTTATCTTTCAATTTAATCAGTGAATATTGAGACTGGATGTGATAAACATGGTAGTAAATTACACGGAATGAAAATGATTATTCTCGAGGGTCGGCCGCGTGAATTTTAGAATCCTGTAAGTCGTCAGATTCACGTGAATTCAATTTCACTCGAGATTATCGCTCGAATTCATAATGTTGCTCGATTTTAAATTCTTTAAAAATGTTATACAATTTGTTCATAAGATGAACGAAATCAAAGATCAAATCGAAAATGTTCTTCAAGATACAGATCTGTTAAAGAGCCAACAATTTATTAAGTTTCTAGTAGACAAAAATTCTAAACCCAAGAAAGTGATTCCAGCAATTGAAAAGGGCATTTTAACTGATTTCAAAGCAGTAGTCATTGTATCCTCCGAACAGGACGTATCAAGGGCCGTCCTGATAACAGAACTTTTCAAAAAGAATACAATCATCCAACAGAATAACGTCCATCAATACAACTTGACCAAGACCCTTCCCATCGTAAAAAGCATCTCTGCTAATGGATTAAATATAACTTATGAAGAGGTAATTTTATTTTTATCAAAACCTTCTAGAAATCCTTTTTCCTCTTCATCATCTTCTCGAGTAATGAATTAAAATTGAAATGCAACCATTCTCATCAGACTCTCAATTGGAAATTGAATAATAATCAGCCGCTGGAATATTTTAAAGAGCCGGTTTACAAAAAGGTTAGAAGGGAAATAAAAAGCTCTCAAGAAAACCATTTCAGGCTGGAATAAGCCCATCAAACTTTCTATAATCGAATAAATAAATATTTTTTTATTGAAAACTCAAGATTTCTTTTTAATTATTCTATTGACTGTTTTATAGCCAGTGCATACAATTCAACTCCAATGATAATCCCCAACATTGACCGAGATGGCTTTCTATACCCTGATGATTTTATTCAAATCCTTTTAAAAAAGAGAATGAAAAGCCTTTTGTTAGGAATTTTTCTATATTTCAAAAGAGGGACTCAAAATACATGTTTACTAGAATCGGAAAAAATAACCAATAAATTGGTACTTTTTAGTAACATGGAGTTGAAAATTAATTTAATTTACTCACAAGTAGTGTGACCGTGTTTTAAATTATTCTGGGAGGGGTAATTTTGTAAATACAACTCTAGAGTACTACTAGTTTTAATGCCATGAATTCGTTGTGTACTATAGATCTTCTAATTCTAAAAGTATTTTGTATATGCAGTAACATTTTTTCCATTCCTTAATCATGTGAGAATCTCACATTGTGAGATATCTTAAATGAGATCTCAAGTGAGAAACTACAAATAATAAAGGGAGGGAGACATTTACTTGACACCAATACAAGCAGACAGGCCAAAAAGGGGTCTACATTCCAACTTGCACGTTGTAGTAATGATTAAGAAGTAATGATTAATACTCCATTCTCATTGGTCGATCAACATTAGCCAATAGAAATTGTATGTGAGAAAGTTGATATCACACTTTACTTCACGAGCAATTATTCTTTCACTGAATTTACTACTGATCTTGATGTGCTCTTGAAATGCACAAAAACTGCATCTACATGAAAGGCGATGGCGGTGGTGCTCTAGTGAAGAAGAAGACTGTCAAGATATTGCTGCCAAATATTAGCGCTCGAGAGATTCGTCAGGAATACTCCTCAAGTACCAGCGAGAGTTCTTCATCTCTGAGTGAGCCAATGACTCATGGATTTTATTCATCTACTAGCTCTTCGACCCTATCCGACTACGAAGGCTCGATACTGTCGGAATATAACTCCTTCTACACACCCAATGTATTTTGTGAGTATTTATCTTTTCTGTTTGTCATTTTTCGATTAGGGTTTTATTATTTTCATTGAAAATCTGCTAATTTCTTGACACTATTTTGTAACCATCTTCAAACGTTTTAACTTGAAATTATTCAGTCTAAAAGTATTTTGTACTATCCTTGGCCTTTAATAGTTACCATTTTTTTTGTGACGTAACAGAGCATAATTTTTCAGAAGTCAGACTAGACATTTTAATTTTATTTATTTTTAATAATTTAAATTTTAGATTAAAAATTACTATAGATTGTAAAAATAATATTTTGTACGAAATCACCGTCAGTTTTTCTTACTCACAAGTAATATTAACAATTTGATGTCTCAATGCAAATATAAAATTATAAGACCACGAAAAATCAAGTAGGTCGTAAGCAAAAAGTATCAATTTTATGTTGGCTATAGAAGTGAATGGTTATTAGTATTTTACAATGAGAATTTTTCTTTTATTGATCAATCCCAAGGGTCAAAAGGAAAATTATTCTTCCAAATTAAAATACATCATTTTAAGATTTAAAATTAAATTTTTTGGTTTATTTAAAGTCGATTTTTGAGAAAATTTAGGTAAATTTTGTAAAACTGCAAAAGTCAGAAATCTTTTGGAATAAAAATACGTAAATTTGAATTTTTTTGCTTATCTCTGCTCTTCAAGTACTCATGGGTAGGGGTCATTCTGGTAAGTAACCTTGAAACTAACCATTTATTTTCGGTTAGTATTTCAAAAAAACATCGACCGTAATTTGCAGCTCAATAAGGAAAATTTCAAGCATGTTAGGCTATATACATTGCCTTCCGTTGAATAGTGACGTATATAGCCTGATACGTCAGCATAACTTTGGAAAGAATTCATAGAAAGAACAAGACACATATTTCTATCAAAAAAATCAGTTCTTCAGGTGTTTTTTATTAAGATTTTCTCAATTATTGTAAAATTGTCAATTCTTCAAAGTTGTTAACAAA
Source organism: Gyrodactylus salaris (assembly GCA_000715275.1). Lineage (NCBI taxonomy): Eukaryota > Metazoa > Platyhelminthes > Monogenea > Gyrodactylidea > Gyrodactylidae > Gyrodactylus > Gyrodactylus salaris. The sequence continues at coordinate 4,586 of JJOG01003503.1, forward strand.
ATAGATGAAATGATAAAAAACTTACTACTCATCCGTACTCATGGGAAATTGATTTTCACATTTTAGACAACTCTTAAGGAGAATTTTTTTTGAAATTTTTGCCTTAAAACATAAAATTTAAATTGAAAATTCGAGGTATTTTCACAATTTAAAAAATATATTAATATTACGCTTTCCGAGTAGCACTACTCATGAAAACTTTGAAACACTGAAACTGGATAAGTTTTTCGAAATTAATCTAGAAAATTAATTTATAAAATTATTCATGAATAACTTTTCTCTTGAATTTACGAACTTGGGATATTGGTCTGAAAACACTTGGCCTATCTCTAACCCCTGACCTTATTTAATCGGCAGTAATTTCACTTGTAAATCTCTAATTGGAAAATAATTGATCATTTTCGTAATTACTTTTCTTGTATTCACTTGAGTGAAATATCTTGTAAAGTGGAACAAACACAGTTTCTATTAATCGATCCAAGTTCCAAGGCAAGAATAAAAGCGTACAGATTGAATAGACATGACAATTCTCGACTCGTTTGGCTTTTGTATTTAACCCTTTAAACCTGAGCAACATTGACTTTTCTTATCGTTATTCATATATCCAAGGTCGACATCAAGTCACATCATTTTGAAGAAGAGTTTGTAGGCTTTCTGATTATACACGTTAGGTTATTCTGTGATTTTTTTGAAGAAAGATTTAAGTTGTCGAATTTTGAAAAAATTCTGAAAAGCAACTTTATTTTGTAATTTTCAGTTACACTATTTTCCTCATCTTAACGTTGTAGAAGACTTACAATTTGCACAAGTATGTAGCTGTGCTTGAATAACAAGAAACAGGACAAGAACAGGAAAGAGGGAAAAGTCCTCATTTATCTTCAAATAAACCGTGACATCTCCCAAACCAAATATTTTATGAAAAACTCTCACAACCGAAGAGTTCTTAAAATTCAAATTTTAGCCTAGTTTACTTTGAAAAAAAGGAAATATCATTGAATTGTAGAATCTGGTCTTAACGGGTTAATATCTGTACGTTACTTGCCAGAAAAAGATAAGTTATTTTATCTTGAGCACATTTACAAAAAGTGTATTTATGAAGGCAAATCTTTTTCTACAAAATTCTACAAAGAGAACATTCAAGATTTAAAATCTTTTTCTAAATTTATTATTAAGCAAGATTACACTAAAAAGTAATACATTTTCAAGAAATTTTTTATTCGAACATATCATTATAATCGGCAAGACTTGTACCATTTGTAGCCAATCTCTTGGCGATATAATCCTTGATATTGAATTTATCCTTAAAAGATATGTCACCATTTCGAATGCGGAAAGAATACAGTACAGTAGATTATTGGGATTTCAGTTTTGTTATGCAATTTATCAATTGCAAGATATTCTTTCGATAAAGCAGAAACTGTTTTTTCCATGATAATATATATTTTGAAGGACAGTGCATAGGTCCGTGCTTTAGACATTATTGAGAAAGAATGGTTTCACACTTTAAAACGTGAAAGGGGGGGGGGGGTATTTAAATGAATTAATGCATAATTAATACGTTGCACAATATTTACACATCAAAATAATGCATTTAATCTTTTGGAATCTAAATAAGAATCAGACTTACCACAACAAAAAACATTGTGTGGCCCTAGTCATTACTTTAACTAGTTCTTATGTTTTTACTAACCAAATGATTACAAGCATTTTCCGCTTTCTAAAATGTCTTACATCAGGTTGAATTGATCTCATTTAAAAATTCTAACCAATCCTCAAATGGCCAATTTCTTCATGTTGAAAATCTGAAATTTCAAGAGCTTTATTGAGAAGAAAAATGATGAAATTCTCAGCTAAGATAGACAGGAAATAAGGATTTAAAAATTCGAAAATTAAAATTTTTTTCTCAAGGGTTTTATTCGATACTATAATTTCTTAAAAATCTTCGTCTAAAGGGTTAATGCTTTGTAAATTTTGCAAAAAAGAGACTAGTTAAAATCAGATCTCTGATTCATTTGATTTTTTCTTAATTCATTCGACTTTTTCATTTTAAATGGAATTATTTCAAGATTTATCGAGTAATTTTTAACCATGATCATTGGAGGAAATTGGCAACTCTTGTCTACCGAGCATGGATCAAGAGACGTTAAACTCTATTCTATTAACAATTTTTGTGATGGGGGAATTTTTCACCGTCTTCACTCGTGAATAATCTGAGGAAGAAGTCTTTAGATAAAGGGTCTACTCGAGAGTAACCCTTCTTTAGCTTTAGAACAAGTCTAAAATTGATAACATTTTTATAGCTTAAGAACAAGACTAATATTCTTTTGAACTGAAGATTCACAGGTGAAATGTTTCCCAACGATCAATTCTTGTATGAAAATTATCAAAAATTTGAATTTGGCGCCACATGTTTTTCCTTGGATACGCCCTGAAATGTAACGAATTTCCGACTTAAACTCTGACTACGCATTCCTGAGATGAGAATCTATCTACTAAAAGTTGAACAGTTGAGAAATTTATTCATTCAAAGAGAAAATCAACCAATTAAAATCCATGCATATTTTAGCAAATTACAAATTTAACTTCTGCTGCAGAGAAAGAGATTTCTTGATTTTACATAATGAATGCAAATTGATTCAAAGAATATTATTCTAAATTTTCATCTTTATTTAAGACGTAGTCAAGGAAAAAACATGTCACATAGTACGAATTTACGTGCGAATATCCTTTGAGTTTCAGACACAAGTGAATAAAACCCGATTCATTGTATTATTAGCTATTTAAAAAAAGTTACCGATCTATTCGGGAAACATGTTTTAAATATTCACTCAGCTTTCTTGGATAATTTGATAAATCAAGAAAACACAATAATTTTCAAAATATGAAAATCAGTTTGGGAAAAACAGATATTATTCTTAGTTGGTAAAAGCAGTACTCCTGTCACTTAATATTTTAACATGATTTTCCCGTGTTCATTGAAGGTAATTAATGAAGGTAATATAAATAACATGTGAGTTATAATTAGGGAAGCAGGAAAATTTTATTTTGAGAACAATTTTCCTTTTTTTGTGAGAAATATGCTCATTCTATGCTAAAATTATCTATAAATTAAAAATTCGTAATACGAATAAATTATTTAAATGAGAAGGCCCTTTAAAAATTCGTTCAATTTTGAGATTGCGCCAGCAGGAGGAACAATTGGGCAAAATAATTCTCAACATGCAAATCTGGTGCCTTTTATCCGTTGAAAATAAAGTTTTAATTTAATTCCCCTGGAAGCCTTGATTCTAGATCTGTAAAATGAAAAATTTCCAAGAAAACCAGACATGATTTTCTCTGAAAATAAATGCCGGCATAAACTAGAGAAAATTATCGCTCAGATCTGATTAGAGCAGTTTTAAATTCATGTAGCTTCAAAGTTTGTGTGTTACAAAAGGATTAAGAAGTTTTTATGAAATGCAATTTGTAGATATGACTATTTCAATCAATATGTAGGTTATAAGACTTTGTTCAGAAATTCTAGAGATTCTAAAAAATAAATTCTGAGAAAAATTTGTGCTTGTACAAAGATTAAGAGAGGCTTAGTAAAATATTTTTAAAGTGCATTTTTATCCATGCTTATGTGTAAAAATAAAAAATTGTTCGTCAAGTTTTTTGAGGCTAAATAACCTTTCCAAAAATCCTTGATATATGAAGAATCTTCCTGTATTTTTAAAACTGAAAAATAATTATTTTGATGGAAGAAATTCTATTGGTTTTCCTGAATATTCCCAGTGTGTTTCCAAGACATTTCCCGTCGAATTCAAAATTTTGCAAATTTTTAAAGAATAGATCGTTGGAGAACACAAAATATACATTAGATCCACTCTTCCATAATTTCACTACGATTTTCTTATTCACTTAAATTTATATTCGCCCCTTCCTTTTTCAGGCCAGAAATACAAAAAATTTGACCCGTTACGGCTGATTTGAAAATTTTGGCGATTTTTCACCATTTCCAGCTAGATCTTTTAGATTCGAGATTTTACAATGAATTATCAAAGAGAAGAGTATTCTCAGACACGTGGATTTGTGTTTTAACCAACAATTTAGCCCCAGATTTGAGCAAGTTACAGATCGTTGAAGAATAAAAATTCAAATGTAGTGCAAATAAAATCATGGTTTTTTTTAAAACTTTTTCTTACCAATTGATCGACGATTTTGTAGTGTCTTACAATTCAATTACATTAGAGACTTTAATTCCTGCATGCAAAGTAGTCATGCTAAGGCGAATAAGTGTGTGTCGATCCTTCTGCAGGTATTCTTAGACATGTTTCGATCTATCTGGTCTCTTCAGTAGGACTATATTTTGACATTAGATATGTTCTCAGAGAGTTGGGAGCAATTAGATTCTAACCATTGGGACGATTGTGCTCTCTCTGAGTTTTATTGCACCGGTTATTCTGAAAATAGGACTATATTCACCCTGAATCGGATTCCAATTCGGTAACAAAAATGCAAACGAAGTTCAAATATGCTTTCTGGGAACCTGCTCATGAGTAAGATATTAACTACTCGAGATTATCTTTAAATGATAAAACTTATTCCTTATAGTACAAAAGGGTAACAAAAACAAGCATTTGTTGCTTCATCTCTGATCCTTTTTTCAAAGTTTACCTTAAAAACCAAATTAGAAATCCAATAATTTCTGAAATAACCCAACAACTGCTTCCCTATTATCAGTTTCAAAGGTTAACAAATTTCATGACTGATATCTCATTCGAGTAATTATAAGGAGATTCTGTCTACCTTTTTTGAAATTAACGATAATTACTTTTTGCCTGTCTCAAAATTACAGATTTCGTGAAAAAAATACTCTTTTTCCAAAAAGAAATGTTTTTTCTATCATTTCTTTGAAGATGATAATAATTATCTTCAATTCTCTATCTAAGAACGCTAATTTTTGTTATCTTCAACTCTTCTTTCACTAGGGAATTAAAGTACATTTTAATTTTTTTGATGTATAAATAGACACGCAAATACTCCTTAATAAGTCTTACTTTCCTGATGCCGTTGTCTTGTAGAGTGCTAGATGGGTGGCTCCTTACCGGAGGCTGCATTTTTCAATTAAAATATTTTAAAGTCGATCTTGAAACTTATCCAAGAGAGAGGATTTCTAAAAAATCTTTTGGAAAACCGGATGTGTGCTCTGAAAAAAATCTGTACAAGAAGAGAAACCAATATTGATCGCTATTCCTTGTAATTTGAGTTGAATTAAGAGACAATTATTAGAAGAGAAAATTTCTGATTTAATTTTCACATTTTACCAGACAATATGAATCCAACCAACTTTAAATAAGGAAAAATAACCGTGCTCATCAAGAAAGAGTATAATTGTATCTCAATGTCATAGTTAGGGCTAAAAATCGATTGCAATCACAAAAGGCATGAGCATAGAAAAAGGCATTTATCTTTTTTTCTAGAAGCATTTCTAGACTCTCGTATGTCGATTTTCTTGTAAACTAAGAAAAAAACTTTTGTATAAAAGGCATTTGGTTGCCCATTGTATGCGTCATATTTTAGGCTAGGTGTAAGAGTAAGAACATTTGCGTAGTATCATGTGACTCAATTCATTAAAAGAGAATTTTCTACTCCTTTCTGGGCCAATAAAAAGACTCCTCTCATTGGCTGAATTGGTTCGTCACAAAATGAAGCCAAAGCTGATCGTCTTAAACGTGTCCCATCGGTTCATAAAGGATTAAATGTATTGATTAAAGTTTTGATAAGATTCATGAGAGAGAGATAGTTTTAAATAATCTTCAAATGATCCATTGTGCACTCAGAGCTGATAATTTGCCAGGATAATTCTGAGGTAAATTTTCAATCAAAGAATATTGATTGGCTTTTTATGGTTGATTAGAAGAGAGAGAGAGAGAGAGAGGGAAAATATAAATACATCGGCAAGCAAATCTGTTAGATGGGGATAAATTACAAGAATATTAAGTAGTAAGCACTCTTACTTTTGCAAGTGCTTGAAATAAAAATAACTTTTTTCCTATTACTCTGTCCAAGTTTTGTTATTAACCAAAGCAATCAAAAATCATTAGGTACTTACTAGATCCGCAATTATAAAAAAATTGACCTTTTATTTCTTTACAGTGTTTAGTCAAGAAAACATGTTGCCATCAATGACGCGTTTTGTCTTCCTTAAGTCGAGATTAGGGAGTCTTCTTTTAAAGAAATGAAGAAAATCTTTCATTTCATTCATCAATGAATTTGTAGTAAATTTTCAGATCGATTTGGACACCCAAAAAGCATATTTTAACATGTTTTTCTCTTCTAGCAGGCTGATGATGAAAAACTTTAAACTTGGTTTATGAGATAGAAAAGCATATCCCCTTATGTTGGCATTTTTAAAATTGCTTGATAACAGGAATTTTGAGTATTGTTGTCTCCTTGTAATATTCTAAAGAATCATTGAAAGAAATGGATATTTTTCTTACTTTTGAAACATAAAATTAGACATTCGATTTTACGAATTTAAACATGAAAATACTGTTTTCGAGTTAGAGTCTCTAAAAATGAGTTTTAAGTGAAAAGAAAGGTGAATTAAGGTTTGAAATATGTACTTTTACCATATTAGTAAGTATTCAAAATTATTTTTCCATGGTCCACTCTACTATAGGAATCAAAATAGAGAATAACCTCTGGTTGCCCTAATGATAAACTATTATTTTTCTCCGTGATTAAATTATTGAAAAAAATTGTAAACAAGCTTTCAACATTGCAGGTTTTTGAGAATATAAATCTGGATCAACTCCGATTGAAGATAAGGCTTCTGAAAATCGGGCTTAATTGGCGTGTGGATCAGTGGGAAGTTGAATGGTAGCTCATCTTAAGCTTCGAAAGAATGGGCTTTAAAATTCGAAATATGACATTTCAGTACCTAATAAAATTCAGTTTTGTTTTTCTTCTAAGAAATATACCTCAGAACCAAAATATGACTTTTCACTGTTAAACTTTATTTTATAAAAATGTTTATCGTTATATTCTATGAGTAAATAGTAATCATCACAAAACCCTTTTAGAAAATCTTTCGAATGGATTGGTTAGAGGCTCTAAATTCAAAATTTCCTGTCTCGATAAAGGCCTTAAATACTGAACTTGAATCGTTTGCCATTTTCAACGTTTTAAACCTGCTTGATGTGTCTACAAAGACATATTAATAGTAGTTTCTAATGAGATCACAATAAGCTCAAAGTTTTGATTTTGAACTAAAAACGCAATATGCATAAATAACTACGTCAGACCACTCTTATGAAGCAATGATCAAAACTGTTTGTAAAATATCTGGAACTTTTTCATAATAATACTACCATTCAAATTTCACACTTTGTTGTAGCATTAAAAAATGTAAAATCCTTTGATCCTAAAACGATCTGTAAACCTAATTTGTAGAGATTAAGAATTTAAAGAATTATCGACCGTCTCGACTTAGGGAATGCGAGTAGGATCGACTTGCAAGTTCATAGTTGTTGAATCATAGAAAAAACTAATTTGTTAATGTAATCCTCATATTTGCCAAAGATCAATTCTGCATTGAGAATTAAAGAAGCAATACTATTATATACATTTCACAGTTAATTTACAAGTTGATCTTATATTAGTTAATTTAGATCATACTTATTCTTGACGCCAAGACCGTCAATAAGCTGAGCAGAGATAAAAAATAACCAATTCGAATTACGATTAAAATAAAAGCTTGATATAAAAGCTTTAATAATAAGCTTCTTGTCAATTATCCAAAAAACCCATCCTTGGATTAACTTGGCTAATTCTTCCAGATCAAAAACGTCTAAGGATACCTCTATGAAGGTATAAACAATTCATATATAGGAGAATTACAAAAGTTAAATCCAGTCTATACCTAATCGAGTTTTCGTTGTACTCTTCTGGCTGTAGAACAAGGTATTCATGTGTCTAGATTTAACTAGAAACCTATTCATTAAAAAAAGTCAATCTATAAACAAAAGATTATCTTCTAACCATCCGGAAATAATCTTTCGAAGAGTTTAAATGAGACATTTATTAGTAGTACAGATACGATGAATTTGTGAGGTCTCTTTTGAGAATGTAGTCTTGTGTTTTTCTTCTAGTAAGGCTTAATAAAAGGAGTGAAACCTCTTGGCAAATTGTAGATCAATAAATTGATAAGCTAGTATTCTGGTCTTTAGAGAATAATATTCTAAATTTTCAGGTTCATATCCCAAAGAGAAACGTGTCGCGCCAAATTAAATTTTTTAAAGCTTTCATACTCTAATTGATCGTTGCAGAATTGGAAAAGTAACGATACAAGATGAGCGAATTCATAATTTCACCGCGAATTTTTGATCAGTCTAAAAAAGAAATCTTGAGAAGAATCGAAACAACACTTTGGCTTGCTTTAGGATCAGAAGAGAAAATTTGAAAAAACCTATTAAGAATGTTTGCCAACCTTGCAATTCATCTTGCTAATTATTGCTAGTTAATTTATAGAAAACGTTAAATCTCTTACCTTGAATAGTAAGGTAGCAGATTCATTAAATATAACCTTATCTCAGCTTCTATTGATACCTAGTGTAATAATAGTTTTATTATTGTTTCTAGCTAGCCTTTTTTGTTATTCGAGAGTGATTCATAGCCCCTCTACAATGTCCACGATTCAATAATTTTTCATACACCCATACAATGATTATTTTCACATAAAAATATATTATTAATTTTCTGCTACAGAAAGCAAGAAAGCAGTCATATCACACCCTGTTTATTTATTTCAATCCTTCCACTATCTGTGTTCGTGTGTATAGGAGGAGATCAGATTATTTTGTTGGATATTTTCTCGTTATAAAATAACAACAAAAACATTATGGTGCCAGAAACCGTATTGATTGAAAACTACGTTGACAGAACTTGAGTATCGGCCTTCTTTATAAGACTTTAGGGCTAAATTTATAAATTATCTCAGAATTGCATGTTCCACTTGGTAAATTTCTTACCATGCCTTAAAGAATTTTATCGCTTGGAATACTAGAATTTTTTTGAAAAATTTGAAAATCGACTTCCATGTAGGTTATCTTCTCTAGATTCATATTTTGCTTATGAAAGCTCTTCATTCTCTACTCGTCTCAGTGTTGATTATTTTTCAGCGCAAATTTTTGCTGTAAGTTTTAAGAAAATTATACAGTGTTTTCTAGAAAAATCGGTTTTTCTTGTAAACCACCTTGTACCTCAGTTGACTTGCTCTCTCAGTATGGAGAGCTATAGTGTTACACCTTCTCAAGATGCTTTTGTTCATCTTCTTCGAAAAAATCAGTTGTTTTTAAGCAACTTATGCCAAACGTCCGTTAGTTTCGGCAAGGTTCTTTAGACGAAAATGTATCTACTGATAGTTGAATGACTGAAAGACTGGTCATTTAAAGGTGTAATCAATCTTCAACTGAATCTCTACTAAAATGTGTATTTTATAAATTTACTAATTTTGCTAAAAGAAGCTACAGGTTCTAAGACTGAGGAGAAGAGTCAAGAATCAGAAGGATAGCTAAGTGATTGACTTGAGCAATCAATAGAATCAGTTATTACTGGATCATTGGTAAGTTTGATAACAGGCTAGTGCTTTGATCTACAAACGGGCTGATCGCGTTTTAGATTCTCAATTATAGCATACTGAAGAGTCCTAATAAGCACGAAATGTATTTATATTAATTTCTTTGAATTGTGTTTTATAGCCGAGTCTAACTCTCTTCGGGTTCACATGAGGGGTTATGATGGGGAGGGAGGATAACGGAATCGAACCCACGCTATATAAGAATCCCTTTCCTCTCTACTCTGCTTTTATTTAGTACAGTAGTAAGTACTGTATTTAAAACTACTGTGCTAAAAAAGGTAATTCTTATAATCAAGGATCCTCTTGATTGGAGTCTTTTAAGAATTTGTCTTTAGGTTCTTAAAAGATTCTCAAATGATAGAAAACTTAGTTTTTTTTATATATTTTTTTGCTTTTATTTTAACGTATTTAAACCTAATACAATTTGCGATTTTTATCATTTTTCTTCATACTCTCTAGAAAATATCTAAAAATGTATCTGATTATAGTATGCTTAATATGCCTTCAAGTTGCAATAGTTTTGACAATACATGAAACAAAAGTGCATTATTTAAAATGTCATATTGTCGGTTTATGAAATTATGTCCACTAGGATGTCATTAACGATTTCCCTGTGCAAGGATCGTTACTAAGATGTAATGCATTCTTTTCATAATAATTAAACTCTCACAGTTTTGCCCGTATTTATGGATATAGGATTCAGTCAAGTTGTACCTTGAACGTGTAATTTAATTAATTTGGTCAAAATGATTTTGATAGATTTAAAAATCGTCTCAACTTGAAATTTTATACTCAATCCCTCTTTTCTCAAAAACATGAATGAAAAGTTTAGTATATTCTTTCAAATGTGAGCCATAACTCAAAGAACACACTACTAAAAAAATTAAATCTACTTTTTAAGAACTAACTAAAATTTGAAATTATTTTTTGAACCAAGGTGGTTGTTTAAGTTTCTCCGCAAAAGTTACCTTGTAAGCATGATTGACACTGTGGGAATAAGTATTGCTGAAAGCATTGACTGATGAAAAAATTAGTAAATGTTTATCATCAGTTAGCTTGATCAATGTATTGGTCATCCTACTGAAGAGTTCACATTAGAACGAAATGCGTTATCTGGTTGCATTGTGGGCATCAAAAAGGTTCCTAAAAGATCAGAAAACCATTATTAGATTTTCAAAGAATGAATTTCTATATTCAACCTCGGGAAAAATAGGTTGTACAATGAGGAAGTTTCATTGAAGATGGAAACGAGGGACTCCCAATAAACGGAATAATAATTGTAACAATGGGGTTTTTGGACGTTTCGGGATTGGTTGGATCATTCCCTTCTTCAGTTGTCTTAGAAAAGGTTGAAAAAGTCAGAATTGCAGTATTCACATCCCAGGGTTCCGTCGATAAATCCCCGTCGTTCTTGACTAAATATATATCGGAAGCCAACTTTTTTAACAACGAATCAACACTCTATCAATGGCATTTCTTGGGAGGCAAATATCTACTTTTTTTGAATTACAAACTTTAGAAATTCACATATTTAACAAACAGCTAATTTGACACTTCTGACGTACGTCATATGATTTCTTTTTCGTATAAAGTTTTGACGATACATTTCCCTAACACCTCTCATACACTCATTGAGGTATCAAGTCATTTGGATGAGCAAAACAAATTCTTTTCATTTCAGAATACTGTTGTTAAATTCTTCGAGGAAATTACAATTATAAAAATGCACAATGAAATTTTAAAATAGTGAATTTAATCGAATTTTTATTTTTCAAAATATTCCATTTGTCATATTTTAGGCATGAATTCTGTAGATTAAGCCCACAAATACCGACTCAATTCTTTTAGAAATGCACGATAGAATAAAATAACTAAGAAGCCAGGGTGGAAATGCATCTAATAGTCCGCTAAAAGTCCATATATTTAAGAAATTACTAAAAAAAATTGAGAATCATCTTATTTTTCGCTCATTTATTAAAGGATTTTCTGCTTGCTCTCCAAGCCGTGTTGAGCGCGTACAACATACATGTCAAAATTTGTAATTCTACAGAAATCGTTATTTCATTTCCAAAATCAAGCTATTTCGTTACAAAAAAGATTTGTATATCAATTTTCAACATAATCTCCCTTGAAGCTTATCCATTCATTAGGTACTTATTTATAAATACAGATATTACACATTACAGCATCTTTTTTATAAGATCTCTCACACAAAGTTATAAGCACAATACATCCTGTTGTGATGAAGGTATACAAACGTAGACATTTGCTAGAATTCAATCTTGTTTAAATTGTCACAAAAAATGTTCATATTCCGTCTCTGAATTCGATCGTGTTATTTTTGATGAGATAAATCTTTTCGAAAGAAATCCACACTAGATCTGTTTATATGATCGATATAACGATAATCGGAGGGTCTATTGAATTCAACATGATTCAAGGGATCAAGTAACAGATCCGTTCTATCGAAATTTACATTTCTAAATTCTGGAATTACACCTTCTCAATAGATTCAACATTCGAGAATATTTTACATGAAAATTAAAATTTTCAAACTGTAATCCTATTTTAAGGCAATAACTTAACAGCTTATAGAAAGTTCTCATCTTTTTCAAATCGGCATCAAGTCAACTCCAATGATCCATACATCAATGTATATCGACGTATTCGTAATAAGTGGGGCATTTTTAATGAATTCTAATCTTGACAAAATAGTAAAAGGTTTTTAATGGAACTAAAGTTTCTGATCTAAAATGCTTAAATTCCTCTCAGCTACGGGTTTAACGATTATGAAAAGGTAGACTTCAAAAATGTACATCCAGACTTATTACAATATCAAAGCAACATTCTTATAACGAATCTCCGACTAATTTCCAAATTGATTCAAAATTTCTCTTTAATTTGAAAAAAAGATTTATTAGACTTGTTATGTCTTTGTTATAAAAAGAAGGCAAGCGCACGAAAAGAAGCTGTTGATTCAAAAGTGAATTACATATAACTCCAATTATCAGCTTAGAAAGAAAAAACATTTTAAAATGGGACTTTTTGAAAAAAATCTTAACATATCAATTCGAATAGTCCTTAATTGACCTTATAAGGAGCTAAATTATTTTTGATTATTCTTGATTTTTCAAATTGTTTTAATAAGCTAGTCATCCGTCCCAAAGAAAGAAGGCGGTCAGACTTGAAACCAAGTCTATTCATTGAAAGACGTATGTTCTGACCTCTGGTCCACCATCTCATTCTCATCCTAATGTTCTGTCAATAAAATCACCCTCACTTTCATACTTTCAACCTCTCTCAAGTTCATCCACCAGACACTGCCTACTTGACAGGACTCAAAATCAGATCTATTTTAAAGTTTTCATAACAACTCTTATAAACAGTTGCATCTTGCTTGTAGGAATGCTTCATATTCTGGTATTAATTTCCCATGGTTAAATTCGATTTTAATAAACGAACTTTATATCTCTAAATTGTTAAAGATACAATGAACATACCGTATTGTACAGTAGTACTGTCTCTTTTCTAGGCTGTACATTGAAATGATGATAGCTAATCAGATATTCTCTTGTCAGTGGATAATATTGAGTATTACAAAATATTCATCAACCTTCAACAATAGATACTGTGTTTATTGATAATATTACGGAATATAATGGGCGACTTTATCCATCTTTGTCCGTGTTTTATTTTTTCATGCTAAACGCTATACACACACTTAAGTGAGTAAGTCATTTATGGATTGTCATAAAAATCGATTAATTCTCTCTCTCAAGGGCATAAGTGGAGCTATTGTTAATCTTTGAGTTTGTTTGCAATTACGCACTAGGTGAAATACATAACCGGAGGGGATTAAAGTTATAATGCACTCATACAACGTTATATTTTGTGTAAAGTACATTAGAAACAAATTAACTCGAGGAAGTATTTTCTAGTTTGGGCATACTTTTTGAGATCAGGCCATTCAACGCTCAGAAATGTAAAATGCTTGTATTAATCTTTGAAACCTATCTCAGTTAGATCTCATTTTCTCATTCGTAATATGTTACATTAGGGTGGATCATAAAACCCTATTATTGTAGAAAAAAATATTTTAAACCTTAATTCACCTTTCTTTTCACTTAAAACCTTAGAGACTCTAACTCTAAACAATATTTTCATACTTAAATTCGTACAATAACACTCTAATATATAGTTTTATTCTTCAAAAGTAAGAGGAATAGTCAACGATTCTTTAGAATATAATGAGGAATAAACAATACTGAGCATCAGCAATCAGAAAAGTTTATTTTTTCTAATTTTGAATCATAAAACTCTAAATTAAATTTTTATTGTACGAATTTAACTATGAAAATAATTGTTTATAGTTAGAGTCTCTAGAAAGGTTTTAAGTGAAAAGAAAGGTGAATTAAGGTTTAGAATATTTTTTCTACAATTATACAGTATTAAGTATTCAAAATTTTTTTATGGTCCAGCCTAATGTTACATTACGAGAAAACATGTGTCTGCAATGTGTGGCAAATGCCATTATTTATTTGGACACTATTTTTTAGATTTTCCACCCAAGCAATTTTAATTATCACTTATTCTCTTCCTTCTCAACTGGTTGTCAGGGTGGGAGTGAGGTCTTTTGCTGGGGTTGACTTTTTGGCCAAGGTCAATCTTCTGGATGCACAAGGATGGCTTTTCTTTGGGGATGAAAAAGGCTTCGGCCTCTTTTTTCAATATGAATCAAAGTCCTAATATAGTATGTTCGTTTGAATGACTAAAAAGAACCAATTTCGTTGAAAATATAAGAAAAACACTATCTAGTCATATTTTTTCTGCTACCCTCGAAAATATGAATTGCGAATTTAAAAATCAGTTATTTCATTCTTTTCTATCATTATTGAGAATCCGAATTGCGTTGATAATATATTATTTTCAACATGAAGTATGATTTTGATTTTTTTTTGAGAAAGGAGCGATTTTGGGCGAACAATTCTGATTTTTACCAATTCTAAAACATTTTAGAGTCTACATCGGCTTGGTTTATAAAGTTTATTAAGATAGAAATAATGATGGCAATGGGTTTTTTATTCGATCCTTTTCACCAGAAGAATCTGAAAGTTATGAAAAAGTTTCTAGAATTCTTTTCTAATTTTTGATTAGTCCTAGAAAGTTATAATATCTAAACCAGTTTCAAATAATTACTCACGAAAAGTTGGTAGAAATATCCTTTGAAGACATATAACCTCTTTCAAGCGAGAATGGAAAACCAATCAAAACGAAGGACCAATCAGATTGAACTATACTAAAATGACATGAAATTTTATGTCAATCTATTCAATTATTTAGTATTCTGGTGACTCTGGTAGAGATTCATGAGAGAAGGGCTACTCTTGAGAATAATCTTTTTTAGTGTATCCACGAGTGAATAATAAATGAATAATACCTTAATCTTGGTAGGAAAACTCATACATTGATTCAGTACTTGAAAGAATAAGGAAATACAAAATCGTTAAGAACTTAGCCAAAATTCTGCGTCGCACACATCGTCTTTACCAACATTTTCTTGTGTGTTCTTTGGTATAAATGAATAATTAGTAATGCTAAATAAATGATAAAAATTTCAAAAAACTTGACTTGATCTTAGTATTAAAACTATTTCAATTCTATGGATGAAGTTTTTTTTCCAGAAAAAATTTGTAAAATAAGATTAACATCTGAAGAAGTTTTCATTCTAGAATTTCAATTCAGAAAAAGGACTTTCATATTTTAATGATGTAAGTTGAATTTGATTCAAATAAGCGTTTGTAATTTGAGTGTAATTGATAATTAACTTGGTCATACCAGAGAACACACTAAAACATTTTGGAATAGTTCTAATTTTTATGGAATTCGTACTAAGAATCCTCTATACTACTGGAAACTGCAAGATCTGGATACCCTGATCTTGAGATTCTACTTGATCAAGACTTCTAACTTCCAACTTCGTGTGCTTTCACGTCTGAAGTTGATAACTCTGAGACGGGTCAAGATTTCTAATGAATACATTCGCCCTTGGATAGATTCTAACATGGAGATTTTCACTTGCAAAATCTGAAATTTTTATGATATTTGATAATACTTTTGGGATTATTCCTGATTTCTTTATTTTTCGTTGCTTGATTTCTCATTTTCTGAATTAAAATATGTCAGCTGGGTCAGAAAAATCATTAGGAAAAAGCATTAAAAGGTTAAATTAATATTCATCTCTTTTTGAATAAAACGCCCAAAAACAATTCGTTAGAAAGTCATCAAATTTCTATTCTTCAGATTGCATCATCAAGCTAAAATACATGTTTTTATCGATGATACATGCAAAAATGACTCATCCTCATGAATTTTCAATTATTCTTAAGGAGAGAAAATTATTGATTTCTTCAAGTTGATAACGGTAATATCGTAAAATTGGAAAGTATTATTTATACCATCAAGTATTAATTGGAATCTGATTTAGAGAAAAAGATTTACACTTGTATAAGACTAAAAAAACTATTTGAAACTTTTAAATTAAATATACATTTTTTATATTATAAGTATTACTTGGTAGTATAATACTATACTATTTTAAAGTTAACCAACACTTTTACATCAGAGATTTTCTATAAAATGATCGTGGTTAGACTCTGAGTAAAAAAGTAACTAGTTCTAATTCCCCAACGGTCTCTTTAGAATATTATTCAGTACATATTTGAATCCTTGGATACTACTTGAAGAAGCATGATTAAATCCACTGTTTTTTTCTTAATGAAAGTATTAACACTTGACTAGGGAACCCTTTATTCTGAGCATATATGCTAGAAGTATTCTTTGACTTTTGGAAATCGTATTCCTTTTTGCCAGAAATATGCTTTATTTCATAGACAAGCATGTCTAAAGAGTAAATTCAAAATTTTGAATAAAAGCCTATCTCACGCTAACTGCTCAGATGGAGAATCCACAGTTTCTGTGGTGTCGAAAAAATTGAATAATAGCTTGACTTCCTGATAATTGGTACTCATATGATACAAGAAAAAACATATCAATATATAATATCAATTGGTAAATATGCTTTTGGGTGCCCTAATGAGGATTGTCAATAGCTTATCAGAAGAATGCTTTTATGGCAGTAAATTATTTTCCATTTTCCTTGAATTTCGCATCAAGATTTTTATCTCGCCCAAAGTAATTATTTCAAAAGAAAATGCTCAAGGTATTATTCAATTATTCATGGATTTGGCCTCTGGTAAGAATCTTTTATATTCTTTTCAAGTTATTACAACTAGAAAGTTCAGCTGTTTAATTAAATAGTGGCCGCTCCCTACCAAAATGATGCACTTACTTTTCATATTTTGTTAGCCATATAACTGTAATATAACATAGCTTAAAACTTTGACTACTTTTAAGCCTTCTAATACACCAAAAAACAGTTAATTAATTTAATTTTTTTTTAAATATCACAAGTACATATTCCGGTTAGCGAATAATTGAAAACAAATTTTTCGGTCAGCTGGTTCCTAGCCTACTTCCAAATATTAAAAAGTTATTCTTCAGATTAGGAGCCGAATGAGAGACACTTGCAATAATTTGGCCTTGATCTCCCATTCAGATTTGACCTAGAAGATCCATTTCTGTGCTTTTCATTTAGAAATTTGCAAGAGCTTATCTATCAATTACGTTATCAAGCTAATTTCTCACTTTATCTAGTAATTAAATGTATCTGATCGCCCTTAACACTTTCTGCCAAGCCTATAACATGACAGTTATTGAGAAATATCCAATGAATAAATAAAATCATATTTTTCACGTGTTTGCAAGTGAGAATCTAGAATAAGGCCTCTATTTTTGATTGACAGGATGACATGTGAGGATTATTTTTTCTTTCTATTCTGCTTCTGCATGGGCAAAAATTAATTTAAATTCAACAAAATTTTCGTAATATCTCAACGATTGATCATCCGCTTTAAGCTAAGAAAAGATGAACTGGATATAGTAAAAGATGATGCCAAACCAGATATAAGTCGTTTTTTTCCGGGCATACTCATCAGTACTTTACATGTCATATAAATAATGTTCCAGAAAAAAGGTTTTTCTTTTTCAATCACGAGAGTAGATGTTTTGTGAGATTTAAATAAATCCGATCGCACTATTATCGAGGTTTCAGATCATTTCAACATCATCCAGGATCAAATTTTTCTCTGTTTTCTTCTTGACCTCTGTTTTTCGATTATTTGATTAGCTTCAAGATCTAAGTTTATGTGTAATTTTTCTTCGAAATAAGGAGATCAAGTCGTAGAAAAATTTCAACATCATTGATCAAAAAAAGATCTAAAATCTTGCCTAGTTAGATTTCTCATGTTTCAAACATTTTTGCCGAACAATGAGACTTTAGATCCGTATAGAAAAAAGAAGAAAATTTGACCAATATTATTATTGCTACCAAGAGTTTTTATTATAAACCATTTAACATGCAGAGTTGCCTCTCAAATAGACATATTAAAAAGTATTTAAATTAGAATAATAAAATAATGTTTCCAAGTAAACATTTCTGAAAAGACCACCAACCTTAATAAAATTTGAATGAATCTGTAATCGAATTTTCAAGATCCTTTCAAAATTCATATCAAGATATTTTGGGAAAATAAGAGAGTTACAGGGTTTTTCTCTCATTTGACCTTAAACACACAGGGTGGGGAAGAATATCAATAAACTAAGATGTTCTGTTGCAAAAATTTGTTTCCTTTGCCTTATGAAATCCACAAAAGTTTCCCCAGCATGATATTATATTAGCAGAGATGCAAGAGAAATGGACATAGGGTTTAAGAACATTATCTTTTTTACATGCACGAAATAGTGATCTCTATTAATTTTGATACTTTTCATGGTTCATGTTCAATCATAGAGATTTCTCATTGCTCCATCATTTTTTTCTCTTTTCATGATTGACAATTCAGGAACGGAAATCCATCCTAAGCTGGCACTCCAATGGGTTTCATAACACTCTTTTTATGGATAGCTGTTGTGAAAGACATTTTCATAGTTGTACTGAAGGAATCTGAAATAATTTTACTGCCTATCAAAAATTATGGTAATTTCGAATTAATTCTTGAGAATTTAAAGTTTTTACGAATAACTTTTGGGAAGATTAACCATTTTATTTTTTGTGGATATTTATACGACTGAGAGGTTGAAGATAAGTCATGCGAATACATAGATTTTATTTTTTTCTTAATATAGCCTATCCTTGAGCATTTAGATTTAATTAATGACTTGACCTGTTAGGTCTCTTCAGTAGGACTATGTTCCCCGCACTATCCTACATGGTTACCGAGTTCGAATCACATTCAGGGGTTCGGTGAACATAGTCCTACTGAAGAGACCTGATAGGTCGAAACATGTCTAGGAATAGTTCTTGCCATATTTCAAGTCATATTCAATTAAACATAGATTTTCATTTGTGGATTTTTCTAATATTTTTGCTTATTCAAAAAAGTGTAAAAAAATAAGTACAGTATGTCCTTATTCACATATCACACATTGATTATCCAAAATTTCAGTTCTTCAAAAGATTTAAGACCAGAAGACGTGATTATATGAAATTGCCAGTTTCTACACTAAGAATCCTAAATACCTATCCCAACGACATAAATTATAACTAAATAATTCTGAAAAACTACAGTGTCTAGATTTTTAGCTAAACTTTTCTTGATAGTCTTGATAGTTAATATATCTCTAATTGCTTGTAGAAATTATTAACAAAATATAGAGAAGAAGTCTCAAATTTCCATAGTATTATCATAACCTAGAGATTGTCTCACGAAGTAATTAATCAAAATGTGTCTCAAGGGCACATTCACCATCATTAAAAATTTAGCAAGATCTAATGAAGGTACTTTTCTCTCATTTATAAACATGGACAAGTTTGCTTATTCTCTATACATTCCTATTACAAAAAAGCTTATCAATTGAGCTACCAAGTAGTCTTTTTATCGTGCTTCTTAGAATCATCCATTCTCTAAACAGTTCAATTTGGACAGAATAGTTTAAATACTCCCTTTCTTAAATAGCTTAAACAAAAACTGATAATATTTTTAGAACTTTGGGAGGATTACGAGGATTCTTAGGACGGATATTTTTCCCAAGAACTTATAATTTAAAAACAATACCTTGCAAAAATAAAATACAGCTTCTTATCAAATATTCCACATATGTTGTGAGACACATATTTGATGAGAATTATTGAATATTTCTTGTCGTCATAGTAATGAGTCACTTATCAAAAGTATACACTAAATTATAGCTCAGCAAATTAGCTTATATCGATGTTCGAACAATAATTTTATATCTGCTTGAGTAAACGTTTTCCTAACTTGAAATACGAAAAGATCTATTCTCAGTCATTTAAATTTGAAAAAGAATCATTTACGAGGAAGATGACATACGCTCAAAATTTCTCTTTCATGATACTCAAAGAATCTTGTATAATTCTTGTTAAAATAATGAATTAATGAAACGCAAGGGCCTGCAAATCTAATCTGAATATTTTTCATAAAAAATTCTAGCTAAAGTTATTTATCCCACTCTGTTTGCTCTATTCGAATTTGAATGCCGCGCCAAGGGTCGTTGTTTTACTGCGTTCCTTAAATCCACGCTATATAGATATCAAAGGCATAAACGGCGGCTTGCAATACGTACCGAATGCAGATGTATTCAATATCAGGGCAATTTAATTTATTTTTAAGTTATGATTATTTAATTTTTTTTCTTGAAAGATTTGACGCTTTTTATGATAATTGTTAATCAAATTGACCATTTTGTATATCTTCCTAGCTAAATTAACAATGGGGTACTAGAGAGGAAACATGCTCAAATTCATTGAAATACTCTTAACTTTTGGGTTTTTTACCTGTATCACGATCATTTTCCCCTTTAACCCTCCTAGGCACAAGCATAGAAAAACTTGAAATTTTGAGAATTTGTTTTTCTCTTTTAAAAGTTACAAAAAAATCTCAAATCTCAATTTTTCGAAATCTGAGTTACCAGATGAAAGAATTTTTAACTTGGTATAAAATTCGATGAGCAATCTACAAAAAGAAAAAAATTGAACAATTGAAATTTATATCAGTTTCTAGATTTAATAAAATTCAAAATTAAGAAAGAGATTTTACGCGCGCAAATTTAAACAGCTGACTTTTCGAAACCTAATATTATTGGGCTTGTTGGAGTTTTGAGCCTTCTAGTGAGATGTAACAATAATTTTTCTGTGGGCCTTGGAAGGTTAATATGAAATTATATAACTATTACACAAAATAACTACATTAGAATCGCTTCCCTTGACATATGGTGGCAAGCATTATTCATGCAAGCAGAAAGTGAAGTTATTTTCTAAGAGAATAATAACTTTTTTTCTACGTTCCACGTTAACCATTGAGGATAATTCTGCGCTTGGGATGAAATGAAGTGGGGGTAATGCAATATTTATATTTTTCAGACAATTATACAATTGCTAAAATATCATAATTGCTTACCGTATTTGGAAATTTGCACGAGATTGTAAATAAACTTTACAATGTTTTGATAAGAAATAGTTTGTGATATAAGATTTAATTTTCTGTAATATAAATTGAAAAAATTAGAATAATTCATTTCAAATTACAAAACTCATTTGAATAACAAGTTTTAATGTCATCTACTTTGAATAGAATTCTAATTCCAGAAAGTCCAAAAACGTTAGTTTTGAATATCCAAACATTGATGCTATCCAGGGCTGCTACATGCAGAGTAATGTTTTCAAGAGCTTGAGGGATTATTCAGATTATTGGTTGCTCATTTCTGATAGCCTGCAATTTCTGTCTTAACATCGTTTGCACCTAAAAATGATATTTTGAGAGAGAAATCATATTTAACAAATAAAAGGTCAGTGTTATAAAAACGTACGTCAGTTGAAGATGGATAGTGAGAAAGTCATCTAAGGGCCTACAATTTACTTTGGTTTATGTAGACAAAATGTGCGTACGTGCGTGATTTAATAAACTTGACACACCTTTGCTGCTATTTGAGCTTTAAATTTATTGAAGGTTGAATTATATTGGACCATCACTTCTCTTTTTCTCTGAAAACATGCAGTTCAATGTGGAAACTCCAGTTTTTCAAGCAAGTTTCTGTCTGAATGTTTACTTGAAAATGTAAAATATAAAAGATCTAATTCAGTTTGAATGGTTGATTCTCTTTCTGAACATAATTTCCTGCTTCTTTGAGTAAAAAGCAATTTCAGACACTAGGACAGAAAGTAATTTATTCATTACGGAAATCAGTCCATTAAATAGTATATTTATAGGGTACAAAATATTATCGATGAATTTTATTGGTTCTAATGGTTGTAGTTGGATTCAATCAATGGTTTCTCACTAGAGGTTCAGTTCAAAAGAGTCGATGGCATTGTTTGAACCACGATTTACCTGTAATAATTAGTAAATAATACCAATGAGTAGAGCAATCTATAAGGGGACTATAAGGGATTCTTAGAATCACAATCCAGTTAAGGTTCTCAAATTCTACAAGATTTAGTCCAACCACGATTTTAGCGATCTTCCAAGTTGGCCAAAGTGGTCAATTAGTCGCTATTCCGCTATTTCCACTTAGTTACGAATAATATCATATTTTGATCAAATATTTTAGTCCATTATTAATTAATATTTGACGCAGATCATTTCCACTACAGCTAACGCAAGTTACATGGATTTCAACTTCCCAATTACGGATAGAATAAATAATCTCGAAAGCTCTGATTTCTATTCTGAAGGTGGACATTGACGAGTAAAGAGAACTCTTTGATAAAATAGGTATTTAGCTTAACTTGTTAAATGTTGAGTATTTGCAAAATAAATCAATAACTTGTGATCCTGCTATCTAACAATAATCTCTGAACTTGTGCAAATAAAACAAGATGCATTTTTTTGGGGGTCTTAAAATCCCCATTCATCATTTATGGATGAATAAGAATTATTATTATTGAGAAAGGAGGACACATTTCTCAAACTATAATATCCTCTGTTGAATGTCACAGAGTATGGGAAAAAATTCTTTCCTCCTTCGTCACACATAGCTCTCACATGAAAGTGTATTTCGAATGAATTCACAAGAGATTTTTTTTCAAAAAATATCGATTTTTAAAAATGAATAGGATTTTTTATTCATAGAGAGAAACATTACTTTCTTTGGCAATAAGCAATTTGGTAGCCCTTTTAATGATTCGATGGTCGCAATAATTAAACAATTCTCTCAGATCTTTGTTAAGGAGGAAGAGATACAGATTTAGCCTTGTTTTTTTCTCAAATGTCACAAGATATTTATGTGCAGATTTACACGAGACTTGCTAGAGGAATATTTAACTCATGCAATGAAGAAATTGATGGTACAATGCAGAATAGTTGTGCATAATTTAATTATATTCACATGGTAGAGCTAATAAGCACCAAAGATATGTCGCAATTTTCCATCTTAATAACTGTTAAGAAGGGAAATTAATTATAACTCTATTTCAATCAAACATTCGATGCACGATATTTGAAGTGTTCTCCCTCTAAATAATAGAGGAAGCTCTTTGGGCCGAGTAATGACAATAAAGAGTCAATTAAACGAAGTAGATCTGCACGATTGAAAATCAAATTAGGATTGATTTGTCGTTGATTTTCATTTCTCTTGGGGTTCGTATTTTAGTTTAAATTTTTTGATCGTAAAGGGACTAAAAGTTTAGACAGAATTTTGAAAGCCATTATTTTTTTTATAAATTCATAACTTCAAGCGAAATTTAGAGGTTTAATCAAATAAAAAGTAACGTCCTTAACAAAAAAGTTAAGGCGGGAAATTTCTGTTTAGTTGAAATTTAAAAAAAATGCATAGCAACCAACCTTATAACTTTTCTCATTCTTACAAGTTTAACCGATAGCTATTTTATGCCATTCACATGAGAAATTATTTCTTTGAAATTTGACAAATGTTTACTTCTAAACTAAGAGTTTAAGATATAACCAACAAAAAGGCCATCATACTGCATCTTGAAGAAATGTTGATATAAACGATTTGAGCTGTGGGCCCAAAAATTTATAATTCTTGTTTCAAAACTAAATCTCTTTGCAACTTTTAATAAGAATACTTTCCTTCTTAATAGAGGTCAGAGAAAACAATTTCTTGATTGATTCTCATTAAATTAGAATCATTAGGTTTTTCCAACCGATTGAATATTTTAATTTCTCAAGTTTTGATGAATCAATTGTTTTATCTGTGAAATTATAAGAACCAAACTTTAGAACTGGATTATAAAATACACTATAGATAAATGGATAAAGATATATTTTAAATTATGCTTTAGTTCAGATAAAGACAGTTTGGAGGGATACAATTAATAATGAAAGTGTTACGACTTTTATCTAATTTATGTAGATGAAAAGTTTTTTTAAATCCTCATAAAGAGAAAAGTTATATATAATACTATCCAACTGTCTGTACTAAGATAACAGGATTTGCTAAACGTACAAGATATTACTCAGTTCATGATGGGTAAAGGGAATTTCTGAGGAGGAATTAAAGGTCTTTATAATCCAATTTCCAAACGAGATAGATGTTGAATGTCTCTTAGAAGCTTTTAAAGAATTCCACCCGTGCCTACTAAGGATTCTAAATTAGAGAAAATTGTCTCTTTTTTATGTTGATTTTTCTTAGTTTAAAAGTTGGTAATTGATTTAAGAAAAAAGTGAAATTATTCAGCAAATAAACACCAGCATTTACTAGTAAAAAATACATAAAATAAATTGGGATAAAATAAATTTTGAACGATTCTCATGGAATTCGATCAAGTTAGGGAACCTGGTGTTTTACCTGCATATAGTTATCAACTTAAAATGAAAAAGCATATAAAAACCTAGTTTTTCTATGGACCAAAATATTCTACTATGAAATCTTGGCATCTAAAACGTTCTAAATTCACGGAAGATAAACAAATAAAGAGAAAAGACAGAAAAACTATTTAACACTCTCTTCTAATTGGATAATGCCTGAACCAATCAAATACATTCTTCGAATTTTAATCACGCCAATGAAGAAATGATACAATTAATACATTTATAACTTGGTAACCATCCATCCCACAAATATTGAATAGCATTTTCGTGTTGCTTGAGAAACAAAGACTTTGGACACAATTTATCCTAGTGTTTTCAAGCTTGCAATTCCATAGATAAAAATATGTTCTAGTCCTTTGGGTTATTAAATTCGATTAAAAAATTATATATACACATTTTAATGATAGGACGGGAATTTTGGAGCTCTAAATTTCAAGAGTTTTCTTATCGACCCGAAGATCTTAAAAATCATCTAGAGAAAATAATGATGCTTATTAACAAGAAATCATCTGGAAAATTTGGATAATCATTTTAAATTTTCGAGGAGAGTAAAAACTTGATAACTAACCTTGAACCCGCATTTATTAATTTTCAAGATAGATTAGAATTTATCTATTAAAACTTCAACCCAAAACCTACTGAACTAATGCAACGGTATTCGAAGAGACAAAAATGCTCCATCATTGTCTCAGCCTAAGTGGGCGTAGTTAAGCGGAATAAGAGAGAATATCACTTGATGTGTATTTTGATATCGATCCATTTATCAAATCCCGATCTGCTCCCCATATGTAAATATCTGTCAACTTTTGCGATTTCATTCTTAGATAAATAAACTGTTAGTTAAATAGACTAGTGATGAGTCATTATTACGTCCAAGTTTGGATGGGGAAAGATTATTTATTGAATTAAAAATAATTAAATAAATTTCTCTCTAACCGGGGGGAACATCCAACCTTGGAAGACGATAACTCTGATTCTATACAAGATTTGTATTTGATTTCGACTTGACAAATATTTTATTTTCAAGAATGATTGAGCTGATTGCATTCTAATAGATTTCATCTGAAAAATATTCTAAACCAAGATTTTTACAAAAGATTTATTGAACTCTCGGAAAAGAAAGAAATGGCCAGTCTACGAACTGGTTTAATTTTTGCGTAGCAACATCAAATCAATGCCTAATGATTGGAAAGAACTAGTTTAGTGAAATCACTTAAACGATTATCACTTACAATTAGTCACGTTGAAGCTATAAAAAGTATCCTAAATCATTTCTGATGCAAGATTTTATAATATCCGATCAGAAATGATTAATTTAAAATTCAAAATCTAGCCATTGCGAAACTTTTCATTCATTAGAAATGATGCTGGCTTTGGAAATGTTCTATTTTTACAAGCTTTAATAATATATTACTTTTAACTCAATCAGATGGAAGTTACGCTTGCAACAACTTTATGGAAAAAAGATTACAGGGATGTTATAGAAAAGTTATCCTTAGGCATTTCATGATTTCTAAATAATTTGAGATCCAATCATCTATATGACAGCCAATGAGAATCGTTTAAAACTTATTTTCTGACATAAAACATAAAACCGACGTCTGTGTTGAAAACACTTTTTTTACACTTTAATTTTGTTTACAAATATTAGGTATTACCTATTAGGTAAATATGTGATCTCTCTCTTAATAAAACTTGACGGCTTAGGAAAACTTTCAAGTTTTTAGGGAAAGATTTAAATTGAGTAGATTTTTTTGAGTCCTACAAAGTAGATGGTGTTAGCTGGATGAACTTGTGAGAGATTGACTAATGAGAGAATGGGGTAGATGATATATAGTTAGTGCGAGAACGACGGTGATTTATCGACGGAACCCGGGGAATACTGCAATTTTGACTTTTCAACCTTTTCAAAGAAAAGGGAATGATCCAACCAATCCCGAAACGTCCAAAAACCCCATTGTTACAATTATTATTCCGTCGATTGGGAGTCCCTCATTTCCATCTCTAAGGATGTGTAAAGAAATTTCCTTAATTTTAAACCTATTCTTCCCGAGGTTAAATATAGAAATGAATTCTATAAAAATCAAGTTACCAAACCTTTTGAATGTCTTATCTGTAATCAAATATTTTGAAGGAATATTTAGCAAAAAAAAAGATGTTTAAAAATAGGGAAATCAGGTGAAACAGTCACATCATTTAGTTCAAGCTAGAATTTGTAATAAGTCGCTTGTTATAAGCGAGGTAAGGTATGAATTATTTACTGAAAGATTCTCATTGGTTTTTAATTTTTAAATTAAAACAACCAATGAGATCCAAGTATTAATGGAATTTGTCTCCCTTATAAGAAAGGACTATATTTTCAAAATCGAGCTTCAACCGAGTGATGAGGCTGTCTTACATATTTACAATATTTCTTTTTCGAAGAAAACTAAAGCCGCGAATATACCATCGCTAAACGCGTTTCGTCTTTATTAAGACTCATCAGTAGCGAATAGCTGCCCGTTGTCAGCATCATTTGATTATTATTAATTTTAAGCATCAAGGGCAAAAATCTAATTTCATCTACCTGTTGGCGAGATGGAACAAGAGTGTTAAGCCGGAAATCTGTGTAAAATGTTAGCCCTGCCCTTCCGATCTAATAAAAATATTACTCATTGACTAAATATTGAGAGGGAAAAAAGAAAATACTCAATTATTAACAGGCAAAAATATAAGAGGAATTTAGTGGAAAATATTCGAAAATCTGTCAATTATCTACTCTAAAAGTTAATTTTGAGTATTACTAATTGAGTATTTTAACCTCGGAGTAAGGGCGTAAGGTGAATGCTATTAAAATAATTAATTTCTACACTGCATTAACTATTAAATATACCTCTCTCAGAATAATGATAAATCGTCCTTACTCATTGTATTTGTGTCGTGATAGTTGTAATGAGGATAAATTTCGATAAATTTCGTTTAAAGTCTGAAGGAATGCATATATTTGCAGTTTTCTATAAAATGCAAATCCTTATAATAAAAGAAAATTAAAGATTTATAAGATTTTTGCTTGAAAAGTTTGTGTATTTTGCCATGTATCAAGCAGTAAAAAAACTGAATCAATCAAGGTTAAAAAGAAGAAAGTATTCAAAAATATTTAAAAACATGGAGAATCTGACTTGTACTTAATACATATATATAAAAAATACAGGAAAACGCAATGAATAATGTTTCAAGTTGGTAACAAGTCTCTTGATGAGTTTAACCTATAGTAGCTTCTTTGTTGAAAATTCTATAAGTTGCATGACAGATTTGATTTTTCCCGAATCTGAATCAATTCTCCTTACATTTATAAGCCCTATAAGCCGCGAAAAGATATGAAATATCTTGAGTTAATGGGATCTTTAAATCTAGTCTAAATTTCCAATTTCGAGATCTCAATTTGTTTTTTGTAAACTTTTATCTAAATTAATTATTAATCATTGAATAATTGATTTTTATTTGTCGATAACAACAGTTCCTTTCAAAATTTTCAATACTGGTTTGTCTATTTGATGAACAAGGTTTTTTTATTTTGCCCAGGTCAATATAAGTCTGTTAAAGCTTTCATTAATTAATTAATAATAATTTAGACGGTTATAGGTAAGGAATTCCCTTGTTTCAAACTTTTAATAATAAGCCAGAACGAGAAAAACAAAAATTTTCCACTCTCGCGGGTTTTTGGTATGGATTATGCAACCTACAAATTATTGGGAAAATGAAACAATAAAATACCATCAAATCAGGAAATTTTGGACTTAAGCAAATCTAATGACTGTCTTCAAACCTGTAAAAGCCATTATTTAGCTAATAATAAAATTGTGAGTAATATATGTTATTTGTCTAAAATTATTTTACGTACAGAGTCATTTCAAGATTTATTTGCCCAACTCTGTAGATTTTGACAAACATTTATATTTCTCGTATTGACAATTTTAAATCTTCGAATATTGAGGAAGACAAACCCAATTGTAAGGTCTATTCGATTTTGGCTCAATCTTGAACCTCAAAGTACTCTTAATATTAATATTTAAAACTTTCTCGAATAAAATTGGTAGGTATTTACAAAACTTTGAGAAATGAGGACAACACGAGACTGAATATCTCATTTACAAGCTGAATGTGAGTTCATTAATACAATTTCTTCAAACACCTACAATCATCTCTCTTGAATAAGCACTGCTCATAAGTAAAAGATGGTTGAAAAGTGAGATTTGATAAGCTGGAACCGCTTGCTTTCTTTCACCTATTATTTTAAATCAAATTGGTAGAATGTTTAACCAACTGAAAACATAAGCATATCATCTGCTTGCTTTTGACATCTACGTGAATTGTCAGAGAATGAATTTAATGGTTAACAATTCACGAGATAAAATCTCTAAACAAGTAGATAAACAACAAGAAACAATGTTATAAAATGTAATTCATAACCATCGTCTGGGGGTTAACAATATAGGTTGATAAATGTTAAAACAGTATCTCAAAAGAAATGAAGAAAGGGATTTAATGTTCTCCATAAGTTGGTAGAAGAAAAATCTCACAGATGACTCATGTAGCTTAAACATACCACAGAGTAAGAAAAGAGTTCGATAGCTACGCCCAAAAGAGAAATTTCCTTCTGCTCTACACATCTTCAAGTGCATTGAACAAAGAATGTATTCATAATAATTCATCATCATCGTCACTCTCTAATCTGATTGGACGTTGTTTTGTCAACCAATAAGAAATGAGAATGTTATTTTCTACTAAAGATATATTAGAATAGAGGATAAGATTAGACTTCAAATAGCATCACTTACTCATGGGAATTTTAACGAAATAATGAACGCTCCTGAAGTAACCCTCTTGTATCCTCATGGAAATAATGAGAGATATCAACAGAATATGACCAATTACCAAAAGTATAGCAACGAGAAGTATATGAATAGAATCCAAACGCCAATCAGTACTGGATTAGCGACTCCGAGGTTCCTTAGATCGAATAAAAAGTTTCATTCTTTTGGTTGTGAGTATTCCTTTAAAAGCTTGGTTGATAAACTATTGTTGCAAGGAGACTAGTCTGTTCACATGGATTTTATTTTATCAATATTGCAATTATTTTTTCAATCTCGTGACTTTTACAAAATAAGGAAAAAAGTAATATAAATTCTCCAATTGAATCTACTGGGAATTGTAAAAAACATGAAAATATTTGTATTTTTTCTAAATACTTTTTTTTTAATTTCTGTCACTGTCGATTTATGATTCAAAAATCTTCAACAAGTAATTATGATTATGCACAAGTTGACTCTTTGAGCATATGTTGAAGGATTAATAATATTTATTATCAATTATACAGGTTCACTAATTATATAAATGTTGAGGAATTACCCAAATATCTTCAGAGATTATTCATTTGTATATTCGCACTTATAAGGTTGATTCATCTCTTAGTAACTTGAACAAAGATTACCTTGTAAATATGAATCCACTTGTTTTTATGTTAACTAAATAAACAGTTATTCGGTGGTCCCACTTCCTGTGCTTCGTATCACCCATGTCCTCTGAGAACTTTTATAGTCTTTTTAGAAGAGTACGAATGCAATTTTGACAGTCATCATGATGAAATTTAAAGTCTATTTTAATTTATTTGATTAAAAGATTATCTTGAGAGTGAGGATTATAAAAATAAAACTGGTAGATTGAATTATCTTATTTCTTACGAAGTCCAGTGAGGAATGAGAAATATTAGCTCTCATACATAGTATCTGAACATAGAGACGAAATTTTATAATCTCCTCCCTTGTGAGTGGAATGTCAAAGTTTTAGATATCTCCAGCATAACATCGTAAAGAATTCATAATTTAAAGAAAAAATAAAATATATATTTCTACCAAAATCATCAGTTCGTCCAAGGTATAAGTTTAATATAAAATTTAGAATTTTGTTCTCAATGGTTGTAAAAAATTGTCAATAACAAGATAACAAATGACCTGCTCAACCTCAGAATAGTTGAAAAGTTCTACATCATGAGACTTAGATCCCAGCGCTGCAAACAAGTCAAACATATGCACTTTTTTCTTTCAAACTATCTTCTTTAATTCTATTTTCTGTTATTGACAATTTTGAAGAATTCACAATTTTTACAACCATTGGGAACCATATTCTAAATGTTTTATTATATTATACTTATACCTTATATCTAGGGCTAGCCCATGGACTAAAATGGATTTTTTTTCCTGAATCATGTCTGCAATAGAAAGCTTTAAAAAAGAGAAGAAAAAATTCCTAGGGTGTTAGGGTAAGATTTTAGAAATGGACTATTTGGTCTTTTTGGAAACAAAATGGACTACAAATGGACTATTCAGAATCAGTGTTATAACGGTTCATTTTTTTCATTATCTTTACATGGCAACTCATTTAATAAATAAATAGAAATCGAATAGAATAAGCCTTAAAGGAATATTTTCTTAAGCAGTGTTGACTTAAGCTTCTGATTGAGTTACGGCTTTTTCTCATTGGTCTGTACCTAGTTAATAAGCACCGCTATTGAGAGAAGCTTTTCAAAAGTTGCTTACTATCTCGAAAACAGAAATTGCCAGAAAACATTGCATTTTGCATCATCAGCCTAGGGTTTGATTAAATAAAATAAATTTCATGATTTTCAAACTTTTTATATAGGAAATGGACTATTTGAGACCTAAGAAGCGGACTAAAATAAATTTCTAATGGAATTTTTTGGGTAGCCCCACTTATAACTGATGATTTTGGTAGAAATAATTATTTTATTTTTTCTATAAAATTATGAATTTTTTTAAATAATTAAAAATGATCTGATATACCTGGTATAATTGAATGAAAATTGAATAAATTATTAAAAATGACAGATTGAAAAATTTGAAATTCGAATCTTTTTGGTGTTTGAATTTTGAATGATTTATGTAATTAATACTATTTTCAGTGAAGATTGCACAACATTAAAGTTTCATCAATTTTAAGAGAAACCCAAGGCTTCAAAATCTTTCTTCTTACTTTTCCAAGAAAACTTGATCAGGAGTGTAAACTGATTCTAAATTGTGGGTAAAGTCTCGAAGAGATTCATTCAATTCAAATTTCTTTCAAAAATTAATCAATTGTGTTTTACAGACAGACTTCTTCAGTCTCCACCTAGCAAGAAGGCCTTGTTTGCTTGGTGAATGTAATCTTTATTTCAAAATATTATCTGTCAACAAACTTTTTAGTCTGGTGTAATTTTCAATGAAATCTAGTTTTCTCTCGTCATGAGATGATGGTTCTCGATTATCTAAATGTTTGTAAGAAAATTAGATTTTTCTGAGTATGCTTCTTATCCATGAAGCGCTCAGAGTGGAATTAGAGAATGGCGGGACAAGTTAGATAACATATTCTGGAATTAATCGAAAATGAATCCATAGTCTTCAAGTAAAACCAGACTAAAGAGATACAGTGTAATAGTTAAAAA
Organism: Gyrodactylus salaris; assembly: GCA_000715275.1. Classification (NCBI taxonomy): domain Eukaryota; kingdom Metazoa; phylum Platyhelminthes; class Monogenea; order Gyrodactylidea; family Gyrodactylidae; genus Gyrodactylus; species Gyrodactylus salaris. The sequence goes on from JJOG01003503.1 coordinate 36,591, forward strand.
ATTAATATTTTAGCAAGTTTTATTTTAATAAATTACTGTCATTTCAAAATAAATTAGTTTTTATTCTTAAATTCGGGAGTAACTCAGAAAAAATAGCACTGCCAGAAACCAGAGAACAGATTAAATTTGTACTAATGAGAGCGCATTTAAACTAATTGATATGTAAACCTTTTTGAACTTTTGAGAGAGAAGCTCGATCCATGGAGCTATCGAATTTTGGTTAAATTTAGTTTGAGTCTTGATCATGCCATCAAACTCATATTGAAAAAAAGTTTTTCAGTGTTAAACTTATGGGAGGATCAAGCTCAGCATATGTTTTGGAGGGATGGTGTAGTGGATTGTTCCCCAAGCCCTATAAATATGATATCTCATATGGTGTGAGTCCGATTCCGGTCTCCTCCCTCCTTGAAACAGATTTACTTTATAAATAGTTTTAAAACCTTCCTCCCCCATTATAACCCCTTATGTGAACCCGAAGAGAGTTATACTCGGCTATGAAACTCAGTTCTAAGAAAAAATATATATGAGTATTAGTACTACATCGTAGTACCTACATTTTATCGTTTCATCACGAGAAGCCATGATTACTAGAATATCATTGTTTGGCTTTAAGCTCATATTAATTCAGCCGTTATCTGTATTTATTATTTTCCTAAAATCAATAAAAGTCAAATGAAATTCTAATTAGAATCAAATTAATTATGAAATGAGACCTAATATCTCATGACATATTGGAGGATTGCCTTTTATAATTGCAAAATCCATATTTACAAAACTGCTTATCAAATCCCACTTAAATATATATTTTTTTGAAATTCAATTAATTAATTATGATTTGATTTGATTTTCTCCTCATTAGTTTAATTGGCTCAAAATGTTGTCGTTAAGAATCTAGAATTATCTTTAGTACGACGTCTAAAACCAAGAGTGAAAGCCTCAACACTATGTCTAGGCAATGAGAACCATTATGACTAAGAAAGCAGCATGGGCTGTAAATCATGGAAAGTCGGGTTTGTAAAAGCAAAATTTGTGAAATCCTGTGACAAGAAAGGAAGGTCAAGTAGCTATCACATTGGATCACACTGGCTGAGAATTCGTCTTCGGTATAATTTTGATTCAAAATATAGACGAAACGCGTATTTATCTGGTTCATATGTTGATTTCATAGATGAATCTATGCTTTTCAAAAATAAAACCTGTTCTAGTTTCTTCTGTGGGAATTGTGAACCTTTAATGTGCGCTACAAAATCCATTACAATATATTCGTCACGTAACATGCAAATATGAATCGGAATCTATTTTTTTTTTACATGCGGTAAAAATTAATCAGGAGTGAGCAATCAATTTCTAAAAAGAATCATTAGTCTAGCGTGTTTATGAATTAATGAAACTACTCCGATCCAACTTGGCATCGGTTAAAATACCACGATACACTTGTGACAGAATACTTTTGGATAAATTTATTTGTAAATACACAAGAATGATTTCAGAACTGTGTGAAAGTTTAGTGTACTTTAATTATTTAATTTCACATTACATTTCGATAATCATTGATCAGAAAGCTGAAATAGTATATGAAAAAGTATTTCTTTGATTTGAAAGAGATTCTGCTTTTTGTGTCGTGCAAGTTGAATTTTAGAATAATTGAACATTTTAGAGATTATCTTTTTTTCTCGATATTTTTAGATGTCATGATTTATTTGGGTAGCATAAATATTTTTGTTTATCACTCTAGTTATGACTACTAAAAGATATGACATATTTTTTTACGAAGAATCGAAGACTTTATCGTTAAAAGTAGGGCTACAAGAAAAAAATATTTTTGTACATAAAATAGTTCTTATTAGAGAAAACACTATATTCAATAGTGTATTTGAAAACATGAATTTTGATTGAGAAATATATGTTGCTTCAGATTTTCATGAGTGAAAGATTTTTCGAAACTGTAGTCCTTTTAAGATCTTGCTGGTTATCAGAAGTTGATCCATAAAAATAAAAAATGAATTTTAAGATGTAAAGATATCATAAATTGACTTTGATCAAAACACTGCTGATTGTTCACTTTGACCCCAGCAAATGATAGAGCATATCTGAAAACCATAGAAAAGGGAAAAACTAGGCTGAAATATCAAACCTTATAAAGCTTGATTCTAACAAGAATATACAAATCATGAGAAAATATTACAGTTGGGTAGTAACGAATTCTTATCCAACAATCAAAGCCGAGTTTCGACATTTCAGATTAAATATAGATGATCTTCAATGAAGTTTATTTTTGAGTTGTAGTAAAAATTTAGACGTTAGGCTAAATTATAGTTCGAAAATTATAAAAAAAATATGATGTTTTGAACAAATATGATGCACATCAGGGGGAAATATGACTTTATAGTCCAATTTATAACTCAATGTTAATATAAGCACCTGTTAAGTTACTTTAGTAAAAGAAATACAGACTTGTCTACTTGAGAGAAAAAGAAGTTTTATATTAAAATTATTATGAATTTTCAATTAAAACTAGGGAAATATTTCAAAATTGCATTCTTTCCAAAAGGATTTCCTTCCCCAGAGAACAGGAGAAGTATTTAGAGTAAAGGAAGAATAATTGAAATCTTGTCTACCAAAATCTTGTTTTTTTTCTCTTTCAGAATTCAATTTTTTTAACACGCTACTTGTCAATCTCTCTGGATTGGACTCTTTTCAAGGAATTTGAAACTCTGTGAATTTTGACATGAATGGAACATAAGAACAATACGAGTGCTCATCACTAGAAATATCTTGTTTTGATTAGAGCGACCATTCTTTTTTCATCATGATAAGCTTCATTTTCCCCGATTCTCGCCAAACCATTACATCAGCTTGCCATATATAGTACCAATAGTCATAGGGTCTCTTCTTATTCGAGGCCGTGACAAGCTCAAATTGTAATACTTTGAGAGATAAGTGGGGGAGTGGAATTTCACTCCAAAATCGCTTATTTAGTTGCAATTATGCATGCATAAAATCGCACTGCCCCACTCCTCTCTCAAAGTAATACGATTTCCAACCTGATCACTGCCTCGAATAATAAACGACCCTCGATGATAAAATACAGACATTAAAACCCTGATTTTGTCATTTGGTAACTCTTAATGAAACAATTGAATTGATCGGATTTTTACACAGATCCTTTTCATCGAGTAGAGGAATTCAAATTGTTTCTCTCTTAGACTTTTGATCGTCTTCAGAGTCGTCAAGTAACCAATGAAAAGCTTCGAAGCTTCTACATGTGTTTTCTAACTAACTCATGTCCGATACTTTTGAAAATTCAAATTCAAGATAGGAAAATAAGAAAAACTAAAACAGCCAATGAGAATCATACACAATTTACTATTAGAAACGCATAATTTAAATATAATCAAATTACCGAACCTTTTGGTTGAATGACCTGTGTTTTAAAAATCTCACTTGCTCATTTCTAGTTAAAGTCTAGGTAATTTTCAAACATATGCGTTCTAATAGCGTTGATTATCCAAGTCTGTAGATTATATTTAATCATTTCTATTCATCATAAGTCTTAAAGAGTTTTTACATCCATTAAATTTGTGTTAAGTTGATAAATCACACATGTAAACCTCGTAAAGGCTAGACAAGAAATATTCGAAAACCGTTTCTTGAACAAACAAATACTAATTCTTATGAAACATTTCACAGGATTATTTATTGGAACACTCTTCACTCACCCCTTTTGTATGTGGATGGTGTACACTTTATTGTAGAAGAGTTCTCGAATTGATGGTAGTACTTTATTTTGAATTCCTACTTGATAATGTTCTCTTTATCAATCGCTTTGGTATCTGTCAGAGAAATAATAATACAAGATTTTCGTTAAAAAATCATTCATTTTTATCGTAAAAATAATTTCTTGAAAAAATCCTCAAAAACGCAAAGGTTGTTTAAAAGATAAAATTGGCATTTGACAACTTCTTAATGAACATTAGGACACTGCTTTTTGATTTTACCTCTTTTAGATCTAGACATGATTTCACGAGGAACTGTTTATTAAATATTTAATCTAGGTGTTGGAAACAGGCCAAAATAATTTGTGTATGAAATTAGTATTCAAATTAATTTGAACTTGCGCCAAAACTTAAACCGGGATTTTCTCGACTATCTAAAGATTGTGTGAGAGATGGGAGTAATATTTGGGAACAACATGAAAAATGCTATCCTTTAGAAGAAACTTTCTCAATTAAAAGCCTTTTGTTAGGAAGATGTGACTGATGCGCGATTTCTAGTTGAAAATTAGCCGGAATTTCGAAATCTAAACGGAGAAAATTTTTCAAACAATCTGATTATCTTTAGGAGCGGAATAATTAGAATGAACAGAATATATCGATATTTCCATTCAGCAGCCTTTAAAAAGCGAGAAAATCGATGGCAGCCATTTGAATTTATTTATGGATGGATATTTTAACACATCAGAGTTTCGACCATAGAAGATAGATTTAAAGCGCAAGAAAGCTGGAAATAGCCTGAGAATTAGTTCTTCATCATAAAATTGAGCAATCTAAGGCGATTCCTCGTGATCTCATTCCAAAAAGCAGTGCCCTAATGTCCAGGATTAACATTTAATTTAACACAAAATCTTTTAAAAGAGCCAAGAGGAGGTTTTTGGTGCATCTGTTGAAAAATAGCAACAACAAGGGTATAGAGAGTATTGTCCAATATTTCAAATTATCGAGTATATGTCA